>PVKS010000205.1:196659-234890 GCA_004027875.1 Aplodontia rufa | reverse complement strand
ATTAGAAACAATGATATTGCAGCCTTTGAAGGTAAATGGATGGCTATGGAAGAAATTATGCTGAGTAAAATCAGCTTAACCCAGAGAACCAAGGGTCGAATGTCTCCACTCATCTGTGGAGGCTGGATCTAGACCCTGGCCAGTGAGAAAGATGGTCTATTATCATGTGTTAAATCCAGATAAGGTGTAATGTTATACAGCCTAATTCTTTTTCAGAGATATTGTGGGAAGGGGAAGGGAGGGATAAGGGTGAGTAATTAATTGCGGGGGGGAGCTCTCCTGGGGGTAATTCTAATATCCAGAATCTATACACATTTTATATTATTTTGTTAAAATTGTGTATGGTTGTTCAATAATAAATTTCTCAATTAAAAAAAGAAGCCGCTGAAGGGGCCAGAGCAGTGGCTCAGCAGTTACATGTGCGAGTATACGAGTTCAAATCCCAGCACCATGTACAAAACAAAGTGTAGGAACAATGAAAGCCACATGAAAAACTAAATAAAATTGATTCTGTCTTTCTCTCTCTCCCTCACCGTCCCTCTCTCTTGAAAGAAAGAAAGAAAAAGAAACCACTTAAGGCATGAGTGGTGCAGGGAGGGCTTTTCCTCCGCATCATGGTCTCTGTTCTCCACTCAGAGCTGCTGGATCCTGGCTGGGCTTCCTTGGAGTGTGGCCCTTCATCACAGAGCGTGCTCCGGGATGCTCTGGAGCAATGTGGTCAGACTGAGCTACACTGCACAGAGGCCATGGATTGTCAATTTTAGGGCTCCTTCTCTTAGGTGAGGGGACCAGGCACACCCCACAGTAGGGATTTTCTTCCTGGCTCATTTGCACTTTGTTCTGTGTGGCTTTCACGTGTGCTCTCAAGAATGAGGGAGCAGAACATCAGCAGACTGCCTATTGTGCATGGCCCCAAAGGCATGCAAAGTTTTGAACAAACAAACCTAGGTCAGTTACCTCAGCCACTTTGGGCTGTGTTATCTTCAGCAGCCTATTGGCCTCTCTGTTGCCCAACTGATTCTGATCTTCAAAAAAGAAACAAAGATTTAAAAAAAGAAAAAAAAAACCCTTCCTTGTAGGGCAACAGTGAAGATTTAAAAAGCTGCTGCGCTGTTCTTAAGAGAACCAGAGATGTGGTCAGTTTCCCTTCTAGCCAGCTATGGATCACATGCAAGGAACATACACATGGACTTCTATTTAAGAATGAAAAACAAAAGCAAAACCAAAAACACAATGTTAACGCAAAAGAGGAGTGATTGCTGGGGTTGACTGACAAATCCCTGACGCACCTGTACAGGGAACTGGGCTAGCAGGTGGCCCAGAGCCCAAAGCCTAGATTCCTCTTGGGCAGTCAGCATGCAAGAGGAAGTTTGTGCTGGTCCTCTCTGAACCTTAGAACTTGCTCAGGACCCATTTCCTCACTCTTTCTCATTTACAAGATAAATAATTTTTAAGCTGTAACTAAAATTATTTTACAATCTTTTAATCACTAGAAATTGTGTATAATTATTTTACCTCCACTTCAGTGCCAAGAACTGCTGTGAATTACTTGGCTTCTCAAAGTGTAGAAAGAAAATGCTTCACTTCTGCATTAATTAAGGATTTTTTTTTCCAATTCCTGTCCATTAGCCGCCACCACACTATGGCTATGAATGGTCATTACGACAGACAGAAATAGGAACATAAATTTCCTGCTAATGAAAATGTCAGTAGGAGATGCCGTCTATCACAGAAGGTTCTGATAGGGAGAGGGATTTTTTTCCTGCCTTGCACCTTTTCCCAGTTTCTAGGAGCCCCACATGGAAGGGGAAGCATCTTTTATTTATAGATACCTGCGAAGCATCCTTTACCATAGATTGAGTACTATGCTCAGGTCTCTAGTAAATATTCCATTGATTTTTAAAATTGCTCCCTTTCTTATCAGACCTCACAGGGTCTCGGCTGGGAAACCTTACTGACCTTCTCCCCTCCTTATGAGGCCAGTTTTCTTGAGATTGGAAGCAGTACGTTCATCTGTCACCTGAGAGTTACCCTGACCATTTTATGAGTGAACAGTACCCATCAGTCAGGGTGTGCTGTGCCCCGCCCCGTGTCCTTTCCCCCTGGTGGAGGGAAGCTCAGTCACAGATGGTTTTGAAAGCTTATTTGGGAACACACATGGTTCTTGCATAAGCAGATGCATGGACTAATATCGGGTGGCAGGGCATACTGGCTTCACTTGGTGATCTGGGTTGATGACTGAGTACCACATATTTGCGTACTTACAGGTCAGGGTTTTTCCTCTCTTTGGAGAAAGTTCTTTCTCTTCCATGCTTGTAACTCTAATGGAAGTTATTAAAGTTCATGAAACTCTTTCTATAATGAAATGAAAGCCACAGTGATAAACCGGGCATGGTGGCATTCACCTGTAATCCCAGCAGCTTGGGAGGCTGAGGCAGGAGGAACACATGTTGGGAGCTAGCCTTAGCAACTCAGTAAACAACTTATCAAGACCCTTAAATAAAATTAAAAAAGGCAAAGGCTGGAGATGTAGCTCAGTGGTCAGTGCCTCTGAGTTCAATCCCTGGTACCCACCCCTGCAGAAAACCTTAATGATGCTCAATTTGGAAAAATATCAGTTTACTTATAGGGAGAAAGTGGAATCAAGGATATGCTTTCACTTCAGGAAAACTTGTGTACACCAGTCTCTGCTGGCGTAGATGGTTGATTCTGAATTATCTTTGCCCGATAGGACTCAGTGATGGATATTGTTATAAAGCAGTGGGGGGTGTCTTCACATGGGATGGCCATCAGTACCCAGAGTCTCCTTACAGGTCTGGAGTCAACAGGGCCTGTCCACTGCGAAATCATGCCTGGCATTCAGTATATACTCAGGGAAGCTCACTAGCAAGAAGAGGGGCTAAGAGACAAAGTGACTACTCATTAGTCATTCTCTACCACAATTGCCTGGCCTGACTGTCAAAGGGATTCCAAAAATATCTATTCTTCAGAAAACTTCCAGACAGGTTGTGTTGAATGACTATTTCAGAAATAATATTTCAACATGTTAAAATGACTACTACAAGCCGCTGTTTGGATCCAGTTCAACAAAAGATGGATGGAATGGATGAAATCAATTTGCTAGATCAGAAGGTCTTTGATTCCAATGACCACTTGTAAGTGGGTCTACCTAATTTTTTATATTACACATGAAATAGAAATGACCTAAAGGTTGAACCACAAAATATTTCAGGAATTCTCCTCCTCGTTCAACTCATGTTTAATGAGGGCTTGATCTATATCGTCACCAAGGTTCTCCATATTTAAGGACTTGGGCACCTCAAGAGCCTCCCGCCATCAACTGTGCCACCTGTAGCACCTGAGGGAGGAGGTAACCTGAGGCACAAAGAAATAGGAACAGTTGAGCAGGAGTGGAATAAGAAAAGCAAGGGCCAGATGCAGACCTGGACCCCATATTAGCCAAGATGAAGGTGCTGGAACCTGGCTGGCTGGAGCAGGGCAGGCTGAGCAAGCCCCATCAGCTGGTTTTGGATTCATTAAAGCTCTTTGGGTCTTGAGGGTGCCTTACCTATTCCACACCCAAAACAAAACTTTTAACATAAATGCACTTTGTCGGGTACTTAAAAGAACAGTAAGAGCAATAAAAGATATGCAACGCTCTGTCCAAGAGGGCAAGGATGATTCTTGCTACTGAAGCAAGACCCTGAAAACAAAAGTAACCCCAAAATCAAGAGTGCCTTAGCGAACACAGCTCTTCTGGGTAACGGATCTAAACTCAGGAGTGATGCTAGTGGAAGCATTAAGGTTATTTTAGGGCTGGGATCTTCTCTGCAAAGTGTCACATGTCTTCTCAAGATCTCTTATCAAGCCCATCTCTTTCCTAAAATATCTCCTTCATATCAGAATCCAGAAAATACAAGATTTGTTAGTAATCGATCCAACCAAGCCACTTGGCAGCTTTTCCACACCCAACCAACTGCATGGAAAGGGGGAGCAGTGAGGCAATGTAAGACCCCCATTCACCCTAATTTCCTCTCCTGGCCCTACGGGTAGCACAATGGATGCTGTGCATCATGCTGGAATTTTCTTCCTGGATACGCAGCACACAACTCCCGAATCCTTGTCCCATCCTAGGCACCATGCTGGTCACTGAAAGAGAAGTTGCCAAAGCCACCCTCTGGGAATTCACCAACAATCAGAAAATAACCCAATATGACAACGTGAAAAAGATGACCATGCCGCAATTGTTTTATAGGAGTGGCGGGGTAGAAGGTTCTACTGCTATGCCAGGTGTAGGGCTTTCCATCTCTGAAGCATCAAGATGGAAAATGACCCACCACACTGCTGTGCTACGTGAAATCCGGGACGTAGAGCTGGATCAGAGGGTCCCTGCTTTCAAGAAGGTCCCAGCAATGGTAGGGGTGCACTGGGAGGCAGGGAGCAGCCCATGAGAGGAAAGTTCACTAGGAATGTGAGGTTCTCTTGAAACTTCCAAGTGCTCCCTCTACAAGGCTTCTTTGGATAGTAAGCACTCTCCAATGCCTGGGGTTTCCTATGCATCCTCGAAACTCCCCAGGGCCCAGTGGAAACCGGGTTTTTATGCAATAAGCTGGGAACACTGGCTGCGGTGACTGACCATGCTGTGACTGAGCCCAGACCAGCCTTCCCTGGAGGTCCACGTTCTGCACTTCAAGTGGGAGAGGAATAATCATAATAAATAACAGCTCGTATTGGTTGTTCTGTGCCAAGTACCTTGCAAAGTGCTTTGAATGCACTGTGTCCTGGGAGCCCCATAATGGCACTGTGATATTTGTCACTCATCTTATACAAACAAAAGCTGGGCAAAGTAATCACTGATGAAGGACACAGGCTGGCAGGTGGAAGAGCCAGGTTGGGAGCCTGCCTGTGACTGGACTCCTATCTTTTGAAATCCAAGCTCCGGCTCTCAGGAGTAGCCCTTGCTTCACTGAGGCCCCTGTCTTTTGTGCCAAACTTTTGTCGATAGGGTTATTTAAAGGGACACAGCCCAATTTATTCCCATATCAATTCCCTATATCATTACCTCAGCACTGATTGTATCATTCGCAAATTAGCATTAGGCAGCAATTTCGGGTTCCATATAAAACTATTTAGCAATCTAGCCAAGAAAATGAAAGATGCAAAGCAAAAACCAGGGTGCTGAACCTAATTCTCTTCCTTATCTTCTTGTTACATATTGACATATTTGAGGCCATTCAAAAGCATCCAACTTGTCTTGCTTGAGTGCAAATCAGTTTATTGACAGGAAGAGCTATTTAACAGGTTATTTAAATGTTGGAGTCCTATCTGGATGGGATCTGCTTCTTGACTGCCTTCTACTGCAGAATGGTCAACTTTACTTTGCAGGGAACAAAGTGCTTCCTGTTTATTTTGTGGACCAAACATGGGCACAAAAGGTTGCCTGCTCCTACGTATCCAGATGTCTTTGTCCGGATTCCCCATCCCAATAGTCCAACCTGGGACACACACTCATGCCAGATGTTGCGTGGGTACATTGTTGGGAAGGGACAAGGCAGGCAAACAGGCCCAGAACCACAAGACCTGGTGGCTGCAGAGTTCTTCGATCACACCCACAGTTCTGTGGCCCCAATTGATACCCAACATAGAACCATTTTCAATAAGGAAAGTTTGGGGAATATTTTACCCACTTCTATTCATTCTATTTATTATTTATGCCTTCTATACTGTCTTAGAGGATGGGAGAGAGAAACAATGAAACCAGTAATAGTAATTGTAACATGCATTGAGAGGGACACTGTGCCATTTGCCGCCAACAGACGGCCCTCATCTGTCAGCCCTTCTGGAATTACCTAAGCTGCAGAAAGTCACCTCACCCAGGGTCATACACTTTTCTGGGCACCTCACATTCAATGACATGACCTTGGGGTAAAATGTTGGAGTCCTATCCAGATGGGATCTGCTTTTTGACTGCCTTCTACTGCAGAATGGTCAACTTTAGTTTGCAGGGAACAGAGTGCTTCCTGTTTATTTTGTGGCCTCTCAATTCAACTCCTAAGGAGTCTACATGCTCCAGAGTCCCCCAACAGCTGTCACTGAGCATTGCACTAGACCACCCCCACTGTTAAACACGCTTCCTCTCCCTCCTTCCCACAGGTATTGAGGCCAAGGGAACCCTTGCATAGATGTGAGACATCGTGGACTAACTGTGTCCTCTCAAAATCCGTATGCTGAAACCCTACTGAAACTTGGGCACACCTTCCTGATCTTAATGTAACAGTATCAGGAAGTGGAATCTCTGGTAGGTAATTAGGATACAATGTGCTCATACTGGCGGAGACTTTGTAAATGGGATTAATGTCCATATAAGGGTCCTGTGAGAGCTTGCTTCTGTCTCCACCATGTTAGCAAACAACAGAAAGATAGTCATCTGTGACATAGGAGGCAAGCCCTCATCGGACAGGCTTCCAGCCTCCAGAACTGTGAGAAATAAATTTCTGTGGTCTAAGCCAGTTAGTCTATGGTGTCCTATAATAACTGCCTGAACAGACCAAGGCAGAAATTGCAACTGAGACCTGGGTGCTGCTCTAATAAATATAGCCATGTGTCACCATGACAGGTGTGTTCTGAGAAATGTGTCATTAGGGACTTGGCAGTAGTGCAAACATCATAAACAGGTGGCTATGACATCACTGGGCAACCCAATCCAGTGGGATCACTGTTACTTAAGCTGTCCATCATTTTCTGAAACCTTGCTAGGAAGCACACAATCATAATACTGCGACAGTGGATTTGGAACTAGTGAGTAGAGGCTGGAAGAGGTTTGAGGTACCTGATCAAAAAGATCTACATCACAACACGAGAAGATCATCATGGGTGATCCTGGTGAAGCCTCAGGAAGGAACAAAAAAAAAATTAAAAAATAAAAAGATTGACAGAAAGCCTCAACGTGCTTAGAGAACCTGAGTAATCCTGAACAGAATATTGGAAGAAACACAGCCAGTAAAGGACATTCAGATGGAAATAGGGAATGCACCATTGCGAACTGGAGGAAAGGTTGCCCTTGGTATAAAGTTGCAAAGAACTTCACCGAATTGTGTTCGTCCTCTACCACTTTGTGGAACTGGAAATTGTGAATGATAAAATTGATATTTAGTGGAAGCTATTTCTAAGCGAAGTGTAGAAGGCACAGCTTGGCTCCTCATGACTGTTTCTAGTAAATTATGAAAAAGAGAGAAATGACTTTAAAAATGGAATTGTTACTCAAAAAGGAAGCAGAACTTAAAGATTTTTTTTAAACTCCAGTCTATCCAAATTGAAAGGAATGAGGAAAAACTGTTCATGAGAGAAAGTTGAGGTAGTGGCCAAGCAACCTTTTGACAAGAAGACCGGCCAGTCATCTCCACAGAAGCAGGAGCTACTGCTGAAGGTAACGGAAGAACGACCCTGGAGGCCGCTGTGGGGGTGTGTCTCAGAGGGAGAGCTAGGATTTGCCTAGTATGCTTGAGGCCCTGGGTTCATCCCTAGCACTGCAAAAAGGAAAAAGAAAGAAATCTTCAGGAATACTTCTCCTGTTCCAGAACCAGAAGGAAAAGGCACAGAGGCAACATAGCTTCAAAGAAGGGGCAGCTGGAAAGAGTGAGACCCCAGGACGCATTGCCCATAGGCACCTCACATCTCGGGCTCTGGTCTTTGCACTGTAGTGCCCCATTATTTTTACCCCAGATCCAGCTTCAGTGGGCCCCAATGTGGTGCTGGTCATAGTGGCTCCTGCTCTGGAAAGCACAGTTAGAAAACTTTGGTAACTTCCAGTGGGGGAGACTCACTAAGAGCCCCTAACTGAGCAGTGGTGATAGCCCCACAACTTTAGACCAGTAGAGTCACTGAGGCATGATTTCAGCCTGGGAAAACCACAGGTGCATGATTCCAACCCAAGAGAGCTACAGAGATAGGTTCAGAGCCCCAGGGAGTCCAATAGGCAGACAGATCATAAAGTCAAAGAACATTACTCCCAAGGTTTAATGTTTGCCATGTTGGAATTTAGACACTCGGTACTGGTTGCCCCTTCCTTCTTTCCTGTTTTTTTTTTTTTCCTTTTGGAATGAAAATGTCTATCCTAGGCCTGTCCCACAATTATATTTTGAAAACACATATCATGTTGGTTTCACAGGTTCTGGAGAGCAGTGTGCCTCAAGATGAATCATTTTCTCAGTCTTATCCATATCTGATTTAGATGATATTTAGATGAGACTTTGGACTAAGATTTTAAAGTTGGTGCTAGAACAAGTTAAGATACTTGGGGCTGTTGGGATGTTATGAATGTAATTTGCAGTGAAGAAGGACATAAATTTTGGGAACCCAGGGCTAAAATGTTATAAATGGAATGTTTGAATCCCGCAGTGTTGAAACTCAATCCCCAATATGATTGTATAAGGAAGTAGGGCTTTTGGAGGTGATTAATGTACTTCCCAAAGAAGTCCCCAAGAGTTTCCTCATTTCTTCCTTCCCATAAAGTTGCAAGAAGATGGTCCTCTATGAGCCAGGGACAGGACCCACACAGACACCTTATTAGACAGCCTCTTGATTGTTATAACAGCACTCATGGACTAAGATGCATGCTAACTCCATCGCAGCATCTGCTTCCTAGAATGCCCAACCTGTGACAGCTAGAAACAGGAGAAATCCAAGCAAAAGCAGGTGCTAAGGTGAGTGTTGAACGTGGATTGTTTACCACTCCATTGGCAAAAGAGACCCCATCACCTGGGAAGTGTTAGTACAATTGTTTCTAGGGAGATGACTAAACTCAGTGCTCCTTTAATACCTAAAATATGCAAGAGTAGCAGTTTCCTTCACAATTTTATTTAATTCACTGGTCAAACCCCGGCAAACACCAGATGGACCACGGAGTGTGACAGTGGACTTTTCACATTCAACCAAGAAGTTGTCCCTATTGCAATTTCCTTCACTAGAATAGATGAATATATGCATCCTCAAGAATGTAATACATAGCTTTTGACTTAGTGAATGTACTTTTTTCTTATAATCAGAAAGATTTTGTTTCTGATCAGAAACAGTTCTAGAATGAACAGCAGTATGATTGACAGGTTTCCCCAAGAGCTATGTTTAACATTTCCTCCCTCTGTCACAATATAGTCAAAGTGATTTGAATCATCAGGACATCTCACAGAACAGCCCACTGATCTCCCTGCATCAATGACATTAGCTAATCAGACCTAATGAGCAAGGCGGAGCCAGCAACTTGGAAGCTATTACGGATTTTGGTTGTGCCCCTCCAAAATTCACAGGCTAAAACCCTAACCCCCAATGGGATAGTGTCAGGAGAATAACCATTTGGATAGTATTAGGTTCAGATAAGGTCATGAAGGTCAAGATTTCATTATGGTGTACAGCAGTGACCTGAGCTCTCTCCCACGTTCCCTGTTCTTCTCACCTGCTCTCTCCATCCTTCCCTCCCTCATTTCTTCCATTTCTATCACTATCTCTTCCCCCTTTCCTCTATGAGGATACTGCAAGAATGCATCCATCTGCAAACCAGGAAGAAGGATCTTACCAAGAATCAAATCAGTCATCACCATGATCTTGGACTTCTAAGCCTCCTTAACCAAAAGAAATATTGTCTGTTGTTTGAGCTACCTAGTTGATGGTACATGTGTGATATCAGCTGAACTGACCAAGACAGAGGCTTTGGTAAGACACACATGTTCCAGAGGGTGAGAATACTCCTTCAAAGATTCAGGAGTCTGCCATATCAATGAAATTTTTAGTTCAATGTTAAAGTGCATAATAACATAATCCTTCTGTGGTAAAAGATAAATGATCACCTCTCATCATAAAAATTGAAGCACAAAAGCGCAATGCCTAATTCCAGAATCTAGACTCTAGAGGCAGCATTTGCCACATCTGGAAATATTGATCTTACCTTTATACCAGGAAATATGAAAAACTTCTAACTTTGAATGTAACCCAGAAGAGAAAAAAGTTCTGTAGCAGATACAGCCTGTGATGCAAGTGGCCCTGTTGCTTGGGTCTGTGATCTGGAGGTCCCTATGGTGTCATAAGTTATCAGTAACGGTAGATGATGCTACGTGGAGTTTATGGCAAAGCCCAAAGAATCACAATGCAGATCTCTAGAGTTTGGGATCAAGGCCATACCATCTGCAATAAAGAATGTGCCCTTTGAAAAATACAAGGTGTAACTCCTAAGCTCTGTTAAAGATGGAATGCCTGACTATGGGGTCCCAAGTGGCCCTGTCATCAGCTGTGTTCTATCAGGCCCACTACATCACAATGGCAGGTGACCCAGCAAAAATTCCTGAAGGATGGAAGTGGTACATTTGAGACCAAACATCAGGGCCAGACAGCACAAGCAAGTTGCATGAGCAGGTAGATTTGACCTTCATGTCACTCACCACTCTTGTACCAACAACACTCCCTAAGCTCACCCTATGACTTTGAGGATCCCTTATGGCCTTCAGGCAGATGAGGAGGAAGACCAGACTTGGTTCACAGATGGGTAAACTCTGTATGTGGATGAAAGATGACACCGTGGACAGCAGCTGCTCCATGGCCCCACACTTGGGAATACCGTTGAAAAACAGAAGTGAGGGGAAATCCTCTCAATGGACAGAGTTTAGACAGTGCGCCTGCTTATCCACCTTGTGTGAACAAAAAAGTGGTTCAAGGTTACAGTGTATAGGAACTCTTAGACAGCAGCTAGACAGGGTAGATGGCTAGGGGCCTTTAAGAAGATAAATTATTGGGTTTTTGTTTTCTGCATTCTGTGATGCTTTTATATCTTGAGCCTTGCTGACCTGGGTGGGATCTTCCCTTCAGGGCCATCAAATTTTTAGAGGCAGAAAGCTACTTCCCTGTGGAAATTTAAAATGAAAACCAACCCAATCCAAAGCTCACACTCTTACCCCCAACCATCTATTGGGCTTTTAGGATCCCTTACACTGGGGGCCCTAATCACTGACGGAGCAGGTACCAAACAACCCAAGACAGTCCCCATGCCTCAGGGCATACCAAGTACTCTATACCAAAATCCTTCAAATTAGCCAATCCTAAAGCTACTGAATCTGCCTGCACTGCTTCATAGATTCCTCATGAAAACTGCAATAAAGACTCACTCATGCTTCCCCATCATTCCTTCAAACTTTTGATCATCCCTAGTACTTTCCCAGGTGGCCGTGCATGATATAGCATGTCCTTCTTGTGGGAACTGTGAATAACATATTGTATTTTCAGAGTCAGTCATCTTCTGATCTGTTGGCCTCACCATACCTGAATAATAACAAAACTTATACTGAAAGCAATTAAAAGATCATGGGTAAAGAAGTTCAAGTAGAGGCACATGGACAGGCATGTGGGAGGAAGTCTAAAGACTTCATACCATTTTAACGCTCACTAAAATATCATATACCATGGACCCTAAACAGGCAAACAGACAAAGCATTGTGATCGATTGACTTCACCAGCTCCTGTGGGTCACCCCAGAGTTGTGCAGTGGGTATTTGAAGAACAGAGGATTATGCCTGGACTTCCATTTTTCAAAGATACTACAGCTGTCAAATGTGCAACCCAATCCACAGCAAAAAAAGATGACACAAAACCCAGAGATGGCACCATCCCATAATGCTACCAACAAGCTGTGTGGTGACAAGTCAACTACACGATCCCACTTCATCCTGGAAGTTCTAGCAACTCCTGCCAGGAATAAGTACCTTTGCTCTTTTCCACCCCACTCCTTAAGGCCTTATGAAGAGTTCGAACTCCCAGGATGAGATCTACATAAGGGCTCACGAGAACAGTGATCTAATTGTATCCTGGAGGAGATGTTGTCCTGGGTTTGTGACTATAACATCCACCGGTTGTATCATATACTGCATCATCCAGATGGAAAGGTGCAGCCTGCCAAAGTTCCTGCCGGAAATGTCAAACTTAAAGGCAAAAGCTTATGAGGGTAAGGAGACCCTGTGATATTCACTGAGAGTCAAAGATCGTGGCGCAAAATTGTGCATCCAACAAGAAAGGTTTAGGGTTCCAGAGACCCAGAAGGTAGGGTGGGAGTAGTCCTACTTACTGACATCTCCAGTTAACCTTTAGGAGAATTAGTGCTTCCTACACAGCACCAGTTTAGCTCTTTAGTTCACCAACGAGGAATACACTGCCATCAGAAGACGGCAGGCAGCCACTGTCTCCTGGGCACCTCAGATGTTTGTGTCAAGGAACCAGCGTGCAAGAAAAATAATCACCATTCTAGCAGGGTGCTCCACCCTGACCCTCACAAGGAGATCAGGCTGCGCTTATATAAGGAGGGCAGAGAGGAAAATGCAGTCACGTGATCTGCTTGGGTATTTCTTTACCCATGGTAGCAAATGGACAAATGAAGCAACCCTGACCTGAGAAAGATGTAGTGACCAGAAATCCAAACCCTGTACCCCTTCGTAAGTAGGGTTCTGGGTAATGAGCCAAAGAAGCCATTAAGACCAATGCAGCTACAAGTTGAGGTTGAGGAAAATCAAGAATGGAGAGTGGAGAAGGCAGATGGGATCATTCATGACCTAAGACCAGCTACAGGAGCAAGGATGTAGTTCCTCTCACTAATTTCCCTCTTCTTAGTTTCACTTAGGAAGAAAATCCCATGAGAATACTGGAGAAGCTGTGTCGAATGTACCTAACAAGAACCATTTTAAGAGGAAAAGATTTAGGGGCTCACAGTTTCAGAGGTCTTAGTCCTTGGCAGGTTGGCCCCATTCCTCAAGGCTCAAGGAGATGGCAGGCATGGCTCCAGAGAGCTCAAGGCATCACATCAGGAAGCAGAGTAAAGAAAGAAACTCCACTCCAGATACAGAATATACACCCCAAAGGCACGCCCCAATGACCCACCTCCTGCGCCACAGCACACAGGCCTACAGTTGCTAGTTAATCCCTACGAGGAATTAATTCACTGATTGGGTTAAGGTTTTGTAACCCAATCAGTTCATCTCAGTCTTCCCAAACTGTCACATGTGAGCTTTGGGGGGATACCTCATATTCAAAGCATAACACCCTCCAAGGAAAGGCTCATTGCCCCAGCTCCTGGAAGTTCAGCAAATGACCTCCAGCTGGAAGGTTCTCCCAGAATTGCCTCAACTGGACACAGCTCCCCCAACCTTTGCCATACCACATCCAGTAAGTGGTTGGCAAGGTATAAAGACCTGTCATCTCAGCCCTGCTCCAAACCATTCAGACAACCAGAGTTGGCTGCAGGGGGAGCCATGCTTAATGTCACTGACCTCTCTCTATCCAATCCTCTTCCCTTCCTTTCCCCAAGGGTTGATGCCCAGGGCTCCCCAGCTCAGAGCCTACTTCCTGGGGAATGTACTTGTAATACATGTGAATACCCATAGAGTGCTCATCTATGGATAGAGGTCCATTTCTCTGTAAGAGGAAACAGACACGCAGAAAATCAAGAAATTACCTATGGTCACAGAGGCAGGAGACAACATGGGCGGGCAGGCTCCAGAGCTCATGCTTCTAGGTTGCTGGAACGCAACTTCGAGCAGCTCAGAGGCTAGTGGCAGAGAAGCAGATGCAGGTGCAGGGCAGCCTTCCACTGTCCAGGGCAGAAGAGGCATGACTCTCAACCCTCCTGTACATGGAGGCCTTGACAGCACAGTGCTGGGTCTCAGAAGCCCCACTTTGCAGAAAGAAAGAGCCAGGCTCAGTGCAGGGCATGATGATCTCCCATGGCATGAAGGATGGTGGCTCTAGGCTGGCCTGGACAGAGTCTCATCTGGACATGCTCTCATGAGGCCCTCAGAAAGTTTCTGCAGCTAAATGGGTAGTTTCCACTCAGTCCAGAACAAAGATCCGTGCTCACTCCCAATTATGAAGGGCAACTGCATCACTTTATAGGCTAACAAGAAGTGCCTACCCCAGACCAGCCTCTGTGCACAGGGCTTGTGTGGCACTGGAGCCCACTGCGGGATCACTGTGGCATGAGCTGCACTGATGCCCTCCCTAAGACCAACTGCACTAGCCTCAAGGCAAGGCGACTCTCAGGACCAGCTATGCAAAGCCAATCCCACTGCCCCCAACACACACACACTATTTGAATGGAGGCTCCCGTTTCTTACCACCTATTCATAGGCTCCCCTCAGGCATCCTAAAGTCATGTCTTTTACAACTTTTTGAGTGCATTCAAATTTCATTTGTATATGCTAAAATATAATGATTCTTGGCACATATCCATTTTGACCAATTATCTGTTCATTCATTTTATGCTTCCTTCTTGCATTCAGCAAATATTAAATAAGAGTCAATTTCCCTCCTTGGGGAGCAAATAATCCTGTCTCAGAGACAGATGTGTGAACAGAGAAGGTCTAAAAAAGTGAGTTAAATAAAGCAATCAAGAAACAATGGTTGGGGGTTACCGTCCTTCTTCAAAATGCAGGAGCGCTCTGTTCTGCTGCTGGGGAACATGTGCTAGGCAAGTGCTCTACCACTGACCTACATCCCCACCCCAAGCACTCTGTTCTAGTCCTCTGTTTCCTTCAGATTTCTGTTCTAATGTTTCCTGTTCCTATTCGATACAGCTGGCCCGTTGTTGCCATTTCGGAGAAACTACTCCGCATATTATCTTCTTGCCATTTTTCCTTCATTCCTGTGGACTTTTTCCTAAGTGGACATTTCACATGCCACCCTACCTTCCCTCAGCCCAACTCCTGCCCTTGGACTTGACAGTGCCTCTCCTCCGGTTCCCTCAAGATACAGAGCACTGGCCTTGGGGGCAGCTGGTAGCATTGAGGGTCTTCCCCAGAGGAATGGGGCTGTTCAGAGCTGACAGTTGACCCTCTTGTTCATGCTCAGCCCACTCCTCTTGCCCCAGGCACCACTAGCTGCCTCTCCATCCTAGTCTTATGCCTGCTGATTGCCAAATTCTGGCTTCCACTGCCAAACAAGAAAAGGAAATTGAGACCAGTCCTCCTCATCCTTTCATTCTAACATGGAAACTTCCCTCCAAATAGGTCTGCTCTACCCAGCTTTGTCACTCAGCAGGCAAATACTTAGGGGTTTTTTGTTTTTAATTTTTGTTTTTATTCTTATTGGTCTTAGTGCCACATAAAGAAATAAGGGAGAGGGCTGGAGCGGTGGCTCAGCGGTTTCGGCGCTTGCCTGGCAAGCACGAGGACACGGGTTCGAACCCCAGCACCACATACACAACTAAGTGTTGGAGCAACGAAGGCCATGTGAAAAACTAAATAAAGTTGTTTCTCTCTTTCTCTGTCTCTCTCGCTGTCCCTCTCTCTTTAAAAAGAAAGAAAGAAAGAAATAAGGGAGAGAGGAAAGGAGAGAAGAAAGGAGAAAGAGAAGGAAGAGCAAGAAGAAAAGAGAGACTGTGTCCTGTTGGTAGTATCTGAAAATAAATTCAATACTTAAAATATAAAGCCACAGCAAGAAGAGGTTAGTGTGGACTCTGTTCCAAAGACACCCACGTACTCTCTCTCTCCTCCTTTTCCTTCTCTCAATTCTCATATCCTCCTGCAGCCTGCAGCACCTTTCTCCCAGAATGCTCCTTTCAGACTTTCCACAGCCTACTGGTGCTACAGCCACTTATCCCAGGTGCCCCTGCCTTGTGAGTCCGGTGCCTTTTTTCAGGCTTGCACATCACATGCCCTCCATGTGACCCTCAGATGGCTTCATCCCTAGGGGACTGAAACCACAACTGAGCTTCCAACACCTCCCGCTCCCGCCCCTGGTTCTGACACGGAGCCATGCCTCTCCATCACCCTGGCCTCTGCTGAATTCCTGGCAGCGACCATCTGTCTCGTCAATCTCATTATTGCAGAATCCATCAAACTCTCTTCCACTCCAAAAATGATAGCTAAGGACGTTGTACTAAATTGTCAACCCCACCCAGCTTTTCCCAAAAGGCCTTCACTATCCATTAAATTATTCTTCTATTCTGTCGTTTAAGAGCGAGGTAAAAAGAGCTGTTGTGTCAGGCACTGTATTTGGTGCTGGGGTGGCAGTGACCAGTGACCAAGGTCCTAGTGCAGGAGGAGTCGGTTACTAGACTGATCAAATAAGTCATCGTAAGTGATGTTAAAGGTGATCTAGAGGAAGAGGTGGCTAGGAGACTGCTGAAAACTCAGTCTCCATCAAGAGGCCCCCGCATCTCTCCATGCCACATCTGCGTATCCATCCATCCACGTGCAGAACAGCCTTCCCTGCCCAGTAAGATTTCAAACTCACGGGAAAATCTGGAGAGGACAGCCAGTGGCCACACAAAAAGGCAGGGTGAGAAGGTGCGGTGTCAAGTCTCCAGGTAAGGAGGAGGCTAGCCGCCAGCCCAGGGTCTGCTCACTGTGCACTCCTCATCTCAAACCGATTTAGTTGGTGAAAAGGTTGCTCTTTTATTTACGGGGGAGAGATCCAATGTGCTCAGGAGGGAATTTCTATATTCCTCACTCCAGCATTTCCCTGGGGAGACACTCCCAATCACAGTGTTTCTCTCGAAAAACAAAACACACACACACACACACACACACACACACACACACACAAATTGAGACCTCTGGTAAGTCCCACAAGTGCCTGAGAGCACAAGACTGCCAGGCAGGGGTGGTTTCCGCCTTCATCCACATCCACGTGGGCCCCCTCTGGGGCCCAGAATGCACCTTTTCCCAAAATGCAATAAAGAACCAGAGCACAGGCAATTTCCTTTCAAATTAAGAAATACAAATATTTCTGGCATGAAGAAAACCCGAGTAGCAACTCAGAAAGTACGCAGTTAAGTCCCTCTTATCCATTCACAATATAAAAACATCTCATGCATATAAAAGTGAATTTGGGTAGCAGCGGACTCACAACCATCCCTGGGTGTTTTTCTGCACCTAGGTTAGTACATATTTACACGTTGAATGCGCACAGGATTACACCAGGACCAAATACTGAAAGAAAACATGCGGTAAATGGTTGCTTTAATAAGTCCTGTTCCATTGAAAGGAAATAAAACCTGAGTATTAATGAGATATAATTATATATTTAAAATCTTTTCCCTTGTGCAGTATATAGGATTAATGCCAGTAAACTCACAAACTGCAACATTCTACTCCATTACATCTGCAATGATTAGAGATAGTTTGAACATCTGGCATATAAT
Organism: Aplodontia rufa; assembly: GCA_004027875.1. Lineage (NCBI taxonomy): Eukaryota > Metazoa > Chordata > Mammalia > Rodentia > Aplodontiidae > Aplodontia > Aplodontia rufa. Next base: position 217,723 of record PVKS010000205.1, on the reverse strand, counting down.
CTGTGATAGAAAGCAGCATTCCGCACTTTAATGGACGTCTGGAGGCTACACATATCTGATTTTATTTCTTTCTGTTAACTCTTTCGTGAGAGATAAAGAGTGTTACCACAACGACTCTCTTTCTTCCCTTCTTTGAACAGTGACCCACGCAACTCCTGGGTTCCCTTGCGAATTCACCACATGCTCCTTGTATATTCAACAGAGAGGTCGAAATGAAAGCCACTGCATTTGTCCAGTCATTGATAAACTCCACCACTGAACAGCGTTAATGTTCAGATTTTAAAGCCTTGAAGAATCTCTACCAATGAAAACGAGGACGGTTTCCTCCTTCCATGTAAAGTCTAAAGCAGGAAAATGAAGCGGTGTTCACAACCTCTGATATTTCAAGGCATTCTGCACACACTCTCTGAATTCAGTTCCCGTCATAATTGTGTACATGGTAACTTGCCTGTCAAAGCCAAGGATTCCAATAACTGTACATTTTTGATGCATCTTAAGTGTGAGTAGGTAAGAACGTCTTTGACTGGCACAGGCTTTCATTGAAAAAATTAGATGATTTTTCTGTTTCCTGTAGGGTGTGTTTAGCCCCAAGCTAAACAAGGAAGGCTCTAGCCCTACTGGGTTTCTATAGGGAGAAAGAAGAAAGACAGCTTTGTTGAAACAGGAGAGAGTGACAGCATGAGCTTTTGCTTTATTTACTGAAATACTAGCTAATGCCAGCACCTAGGGAAACCTCGACCTTGGACTCCAAGAAGACTAATGAAGAATGATTGACATGTAACCTGAACAAATCAGGTGTTGTCCCGGAGTGGGCTGAGCATTGAGGGCCCATGACAGAGTGCTCCTAGGCGAGTTTGGTATGAGAATATGCATGGAAACGTGCCAGTTGTAAGTGGATTTGGGGGTGAAATAATCATTTTCATGCCTCAAATTTAATGGCTGGTGCTGAATGTTGTAATAAAGGCCATAGTTACTGCTCATAACTACAGGTGTAATAAGGCGATACTGGGCCTTCATACCCTTCCAGCAATAATTCATGTGGGAATTAAGAAGCCTTAATGAGTTGAATGTGTCACTTGGGACCTCAGAAATATAGTTCTTAGAAAAGAAGAAAGCAGAAAGGACTCGCCGGGATTGAGATGATGAGGACAGTTACTACAGCTGCCGACGATGGAGCTTCCTCTACCTTGGTTGCTGATTCAGTGGCCTCTGCGCTTTGCACATGTATAGCCCTTAATAGCAAAGTTTAAGCTCTGGGAGGGCAGGTTCTTGTGAGTTGCCTGCACTAGACCAATGATTCCCAGCCAAGATTAAATCTGTGCCCCCACAAGTTACTTGACAATATCTGGAGACATTTTAGGTCATCATGACTTTGGAGGGGTAGATATGCTACTGGATCCTAAAAAGTTATCACAACCACAATGTCAACAGTGCCATAGCTGAGAAGCCCTGTGTATGTGCTCACACTGAATAATTCTTCCACTTCTCCAGAGCATGCCCTTCCAAAGACAGATTCTGCCTCTGGACTCCCCAGGAGGCAGTAGCTCCCTTTGCTAAGGTATTAAAGAGAGGGGCATCAACACACCCCTTGACCATAACAGAACCCCCCAAGTTGATTCAGGGCCGTGAGATTTCCTGATCTAAGAATTTTTTATTAATTTGCTCCTAAATATTTGGTTTAAGTGGAAATTCAGATATGGCCTAGACCAGCTGTATCTTGTTCCATTTGTGCATAAGAGATCTGCTGAACAAGGACTCTGTGAACAGACACCATGGGGCACCACAAGAACCTTTTAAGACAAGGAGTTTTCAAGTGTCTCAGGCATGCCCTGGGGTGCTGGCTATTTCTGCACTAGTCACAGTGGTCCTGGGTCCTTCAGGAGTAAGTTCAGCAGGACACCACTTGTCCATACTTAGTCACCATTAGTGCAGTTACTAAGCATGCTCAGATTTAATGAAAGGTTTGAATCAAAACAACCCTAGAATTCTCAGTTTTTTTCCTTCTTAAAATCAGACTAGTATTGGTACCAATTCACCAAATAAAGAGGTTATTTCTCCATCCCTGGTTCTCTGCCTTAATGTGATCCAGATGTCAGGTCAATATCAACCCCAGTCCCAGCCTCGTAACCTGAGTTGAGTCCAACTTCCAGCTCTGGAAAAATTAAGGAGCTTCTGGGCTCTCCATTTCCACCAGCTTCTGCTGTGAGCCAAACCCTTCCACCTCACTGGAGGAAGCGGGGTAAGTGTTGAGGGAGGAGGGCATCACTTCCACATAGCAGATAATTGACAACTGAATGACAGATTCGTCTCCTGGGCTTCAACTCTGCTCCTTATTAGCAGGATACCTCCTTCTGGGGACTCACATAAATAAATGCATACCTGCATTCTAGTAATAGTTAGTCCCCTCACCTATGTCCCAGGCTCAGTGCCAGGCCCCACTGGCCACCTGCCATTTCCACACACAGGGACCTATTCTTAAATTCAGCAGTCACAGCCCTCATCAGACTGATGCTCCAAATTTCAGCTCCTGGGACAAAGGCCTTTATTCCTTCACAGATATGAATCCTGTCACTGTGCCTGCTACAAATACATATCCTTAGCAGTCACATTTGCTTTGTAATATTTGTTCCTGTTACAGCAAAATATGGTAGGTAAGGCTGAGTGACCTCCTCAAACTGGGTCAGATGGCAGTGCCTCTTCTTTCCTAGCCAGTGTCGTGGAGTGTGATTGGAGTGTGTCTGGTTGCTCAGTTGCATGTGCCTCTCCTACTAGGCTCTGCATTCTGCCAGGGGCTGCGCTGCTGCTGTGTTGACCCTCTGGTAAAAAGCCTGACGCTCAGCACTCAGTAGCCCATACGCGGAGGGAGGGAAACAGAACTTTAAAGACCAGTTGACATCACAGCCTTTCAACTTCCCCACAATGAGGGGGTACATGTGTGTGTAGTGGGGTATGCATGTGAGGGGGTAAATTGTGCTGGGCTCAAATACTGGATCACATGGAACCTTCTTGTCTTTTAGAATTCCCAAGACACAGCCATCTTGTATATGCCCAGAAGCTGACCATGGAATAGATGGCCCCTTATTTAGCTCCCTAACTACCAGAGTGACTGGAACCTGGAATTTTCATTGAAGTCTGTTGGACATATGCAATAGAGCTTCTAGAAACGTACACCATACACCCACACCAGGGATTTACCCCCTTTCCTGTGCTCTCCCAACTACCTCACCTGCCTTCCCAAGTACTTTTCCATTGCTGTGATCAAACGACCTGACAAGAACAATTTTAAGAAGGAAAAATTTATTTGTGGCTTATGGCTTTAGAGGTCTTAGTTCATAGAGCTGACTCCATTCTTTGGGGCCTGAGAGAAAGCAGAAGATCGTGGTGAAGAGTGTGGCAGAAGAAAGCAGCTCAGGACACCCCAAAAAGGAAGCAGAGAGAGTAAGATCAGCTCACCTCATATATACCCCAAAGGCACACCCTCAATGACCCACCACCTCCAGCCACAGCCTACCACCCTGAGGTTATCACTCAATTAATATCCATCATGGGGTTAATTCGCCAATTAGGTCAAGGCTCTCATAACCCAATCATTTCACTTCTAAACCTTCTTGCATTGTCTCACACTTGGGCTTTTGGGGGATACCTAATATCTAAAACTACATAAACCGTAACAGCTGGGTCTTCTCAGTCACCACCTGCAATCTCAAGTGGTTGGTTCCCTAGATCAAAAAGTACTTTACAAGCCCAAAGAATCAAAAGGTAAAAGTTCAAGCACCTGCATGTAAACTTTGAGTAGTATTACCCTGAAGTAGAAGCTCCCAGCAACCCCTCAGTCTCACCAACCCCCATTGCTGGCACCATCTATCCAACTGAAAGGCAAATCCCAAAGGCATGGCCTCTCTCCTGCTTCCCCCCACCACCACACACTCTTTGTGGGTCCAGAAGTAAATACTTTGATACTGGTTCCCCATACGGGACCAGCCTCATTACGCTCTGTATGGAGCAGTTGCTGCCATCCCAAAACCCGAGGCTTGCTTCTCTCTCCAGCTCACACAGACCATCGCTGCAGTTTATTTAATCCACCCTCTCACTCTAAAACAAAGCAGTTTCTGAGCACCTGATCTTTGCCAGGCCTCCTGCGTGGGGTAGGCACAGAAGAAGCCAGCTCTGTTGATACCAGCGAAGGAATGGTCAGTTCCCTGGGAGGAAGGAGCCTGCCAGGACAGGTGTTCAGGAAACCTCTGGAGTTGTTCTGCTGAAGACCCAGAAAGACTTCCTATAGGGAATGCCCTGCTCTTGGCCCTAAAGGTCTTGTAGGATGGAAAGTAGAAGATGTGGAGGAAGCAAGCCAGGCAAAGTGAATCAGTTTAATCAGTTAATCAGAACTGTCACACCTTGACTTTGAGATTTACCCGGATGATAAAGATCTTTCTATAGTCCGGTCTTTGCTTCCAATTAAACTATGGGATTTTCTCTTTTATTCAGTTGTTAAACATTGATCTTGAACTGCAGAAAAGCTGATTCCTCCAAAGGTCTGAAAGTCGTGGAAATGGTAGAGCTTCCCAGAAAGAGGGGCAAACAGCATCAAAGTGAGGATGCTGTTGGGGGGCTGGGCATGAGGGGTGGACAAGGCCAGGGCACGGAGGAGACCAAGGCCTGTGCGGAACATGCACAGGCCCTGTCTGCAGTCTGGCATCTCCCTGCTTATACAAGCATCATTATTTCAAAGTGACTCCAAGTACAGAAAGAAACAAAGGGTCTCTTCAGGATTGATCATTGCATCTAGATTTCTATTGAAAAATTGTTTTATTTTATGTCCTTCCTATTTCTCAAAAACCAGTATGTCTTTATATAAGCTGCTTAAAACACAGGTACATGGTAAACCTCGGAAGGCAGATAAGGGTTAACAAACGAATGACTCATGGGCCAACATCACCTTCCTCCATATTCTTGATCTCTGTGGCTTGGTGCTTGTGACTTTTGCAGACCTTGTCTCAAGGGGTCCCTGTATGGATAAGATGGGTGAGGGGGCATTATCTCCATTTTAGCTGAGTGACCTGTGAAGTTAGGTGATGCACTTGAGACCCAATTAGGAACAGATTCTCTTCATTCCTTCTCCTTCCTGCTGAGACTGTCTGTGGACAGATAGAAGGGCCCTCAAAGCTTCATCTGTGCCCCCTGCACTGACATTCCCAAGTGGCTGCACTCACTTTGAAGCAAACCTATCTGAGCAAACAGGTGTTTTAAAGAGGGCCTTTAGGGTCCTGGATCTAATTCCTGAAGAACCTTTATGTATCTCTGAAATGTAGCAGGCGGACATGATGGGCACATGCTTGTGCCTGCGCCACAGCTCTGGGTCGGGCAGGGCTGGCCCTTTAAGAGCTAACTTCTTCCTTATGGTCTGTATTGTGCATTTGTGACTGGGATGCAGCTTTCTCTTCAGATTACCCATTCATCCTCCCTGGGCTTCTCTGGAATGGTCACTGGAAGCTCCACATATGGCCTATCACAATCTGTTATGAGAATAGCAGAGGATTCAAAGTGAGAATCAGTAAGAAATATGTTTTGCTCTCCCCTCAGTCTAGAAGAGGGGGAGCGTAGCGTGTGAGCAACTGTGCTGTTTTGTTCACTGTCACCCCCTCCACCCCCCCACCACCCCATGCACAACAGAAATGCAAGCTGATGTCTACAGAGGGCCAGGCGGGTTGAGAACAAACACATGGCTTTAAATACTTGTCTACCTACATTATGAATTGTCCCATGAGACTTGGGTCCACCAGGCGGGTGTCCAGCAGACCCAGGGCCCACGCACAGTTGTGAAGCAAACGTACTTCGGGGGATGTATGAATTCAGTGCCTGCTTATCTTCGGAAAGATCCCAGTAGATGTGGAAATGAACATTTGTGCATTTGTTTTTTCTTGTACTGAAATTACCATGTTTTTTTTCTTCTAGAGAAACAGCTCCCACACCTTAAGGGAGGGAACCAGAGACAGAGTGTTATCTCATGCAAATCCATTCTAAGAAGGTTGTGGGGGCCATCTGGTGTCCGATGCAGACAGGACCTGCTGAGAGATGAATTGGGAGGACAGGGGATAGGGTGAGAGTGAGGGATGGGGGGTAAGAGGCTAATTTCTTATCCTCCGTATCACAAAACAGCTCATTGGGGAGATAAGAAGAGGGAGAGAAGTCACCTTATGTCATGGGAAGCAGATCAAAGCAGAAAAGATAAAATGTCCAAAAGGAGAGGGCAGCTGATGAACAAAGCCAGGGAGAGATAGATGCTGGAGGACCCCAGATGCCAAGCAGAACCTGGCAACAGTGTGGGTGGGCTCCCCTGGACAGAGGAAGTTGTTCAGGGTTCAGACTCACAGAGACACTAACACTTCTTGGGAGTTATCCCTCCGGCTTTATGTTTCCTGCAAAATGTAGTCCCTATCACCGGCTTTCTCTGAGGAGCTGAAATAATTTATCAAATATTTGGTATGTGTAATTAAATATCTAATGCCAATTAGCAAATTACTAATGAAATAATCAGGGACTTTTATGGCTTATAGTTTGGCTCGAATTTTAATTCTAAGTGGTTATTGATTCTAAATAGAGCAGAGTCTGAGCTGCACAACATTAGGTAGGTGTGTGGATATGAAATGAGAAAGAAGGCTCAGGGTCATGGTGCTGAACACGGGCAGGTGCTAATCATCATGATGCAGCATGCACAGGAGGAGAGTCCAAGGCCATGGGCAACCACTGTCCCTGATAAGTGTTGAAATCAGGGAAAGAGACACAGATGTTTGCTCTTCAGGGTCAAGGAATTCAGCACACCTCCCATCCAGGTCATGGCTCTGTGACTACAGACTAATGAAATGATCCACACCACGCTTCCCCCAGACCCTGCTCCAGCAGACCCCAGGCTGAGCATGGGTGGGCCAGAGGATGGGAGCTTCTAAGGGTGACGTTGAGACTCTGGAAATGTGTGTGTGCATGTGTGTGTGTGCATATGTGTGTGTGTGCATGTGTGTGTGTGCACGCATGTGTAACAGCACAGGTTACAAAGAAAACTGCACTTAATTGTAAATTTGGATTGGATTGTTGGGGTACATGGTATGCAGGGATGCATGCTTACCCACAGGATGTGGAGGTACAAAGGGCCCCAAGTTAATAGCTCCAGCAGTTGCTAAAGATGTACAAGCCACTTGTGACAACCATTTTTTCAAATGCCCTTTTCTTCTTGTGTGGAAAATAAACTGGTAATCACACACCAATTTTAAATACTGAAGCAGATTTCTTCAGGATATTATTTTGCCACTGTGTTAGAAAAGCTAAAGTTACGAGAAGATATGAAAAATAATACAATTTCATTTTGTGGGAAATATTTTTCACCCATCGTATTCATGCATTCCATACACAATGAGATTTATCATAGTTACAAATAATAATCATCCCCGCTGCCCTTAATTGTCTTTCTGTGCAGTCCCTATTCTGGAATTCTTCATACACATTACTTCATGTAATTTTCAGAAGCATTTTTCAGTCTGTATATTATCATTACCCCATTTCACAGATAAAGAGATTGAGACCCAGAGAATTTCAACAGCTTGACTAAGTTGGGGAAGCTGTTATATGCTAGAGACAAGTCTAGAATCCATGTGTGTCTAATACCAGCACTAGGACTTTCACCACACTGCCACTTGGCTGTCACTCAAAACAAACTAGCCAGCACTGTGCAGAGCGAAGCCTTGCTTGCTGTAGTCAATCTAAAGACAACAAGTTGAACTGGACAGCACTGGCTCCTCTGAAGACCCGGAAACCCCAGGGGATGTGGAATGCAGCAGAAGTTAAGCTCCAATGTGGACCTGGACCCAAGACTGGCCAAGCTAGTCCTCCATGGCCAATGGTAAAGAAAAGCCTGGCCAAGGCCTCTGCCAACTGTGATGCGGCCCAGAGTTGAAACGGGTGGCCCTCGGCAAGACTGGCATGGGTGTTTTGGCTATCCTCTCCTGCTTCCACCTGGACCAGGCCAGAGACAGGAAGACCTGGCTGCCCTCCCCCAACCCTCCACAGCAGCTGGTAACAAGAGGGGAGACGGCTCTCCGTACAGCTCAGGAGTGATTTAAACACTCCTCCAGCTCAAAGGGGAATCTTGGATTTCATTAATTAATACATCAATAGAAGCCAATGGAGAAAAACATGTCTTGTTATCTGGCTTCTCAGATGCTAGACATGGGCTCATTAGCCTTAAGCATATCAGCCCGATAACACTATTTATTCCATACAGAATAATGATCTACTTTAGGGGAATACTGCAGTGAACTGAAAAAGACGAGTCCATCCATTACCACTGCTCACCCGCACACATGCACGTCATTGCCACCCTCTATCAGAAGGGCTAACGTGGGACACCAGCACTGTGCCCATGGCCTTGTGTGCCACATCAACACACTACAGAGACACACAGTCACCATCCCTTCAGAGATGAGCTCAAGAAACCTGGCCAAGGTCATCCCAAATCAAGACAGATTCAAACCTGCATCATATGCACAAAAGAATCTGAATTGTTTGCATAGCCCCAAGAAGGTGCACAGATAAAACTCCTGCCTGGGAGAGGAGGGAAATCAGCATAAAAAAGGAAGAGGACAGCAGTCACCCACTTCCCACTGACCGTTGTCTAATAAGGAGAAGCAATTTAGGATTGTGCCATTGTTATTTCTGTTTTAAATTACATAATCCGTTTAATGACAGTATCTTCAGAAGGGGCCATTAGAATTATAATGCAGTCCTGAACCAGTCAGCCTTGAAAGCCAATACAGAAAACAGAAGCATAACGTGTTGTTGAGTGAGGCTCTTGCAGGGCCATTTTGAGGTGCTGAGGGGCCTGGTGGAGAAAGTGGCTATCAGCTAAATGATCACCCCTTCAGTGGGCAAAGGAGCTTATTAACCCAGACTGGTCACAAGTTAGCAGGATTTAGCTCCTTTGTTACTGGGCCTACAGTTCTAGGGTCTTCATGGCAGGACCACAGGACAGCAGAGCAAAAGACTGCTAGGAAGACTGGCCTCTCTGTTGCTTGCCTCTTACCTTCTCCTGTCCTTTCTGATCTGGGAAACCCCAAAGGGGCTTGCAATTCACCAAACTGTCTGTGGGATTCATATCTCCATCCATCAGTCCCTCTGCACTGGGGACTGTAAAGATCCACAGAGTGATCTGAAAGCCTGGTCCTGCAGCCCTTCCAGGTCAGGGAGGCCAGATATGAGCTAAGGCTGTTATCACAGGCTCAGCCCCCATGCTGCTTGGATCGTAAGTATCATGAACCCCTTGCCTAGAGGAGACTCATATGGGAGCCAGTTGGGGGGTTTCCAGGAGAAACGAGGGCTTCTAGGAAGGGATAGTATGAACAAGACCTTCTTAAGGAAGTGACTTTGAGGCTACTGCATTGACTATGAAAGATGAAGTCAAGCAGGTCAGCCAGGGAAAGCAGGTGTGGGGGTGGGGCTGGGCATTCAAAAACCACCTGCAAAGGGGTTCAGTGGTCCTGTCTTGGGCATTGAGGAGCCATTGCTAGGGCAGGCATGGGACCATCCACCATGACCATAAACAGCATCCACTGCAGATAATGGCCTTGTTTACAAAAAGGAGGAGACAACATCGTAAGGTGCAGGTGTGATTCCATCTTGGTAGTGGGTCTTCAATAGTACTGACAAGGGGATTGGTCAGTCATGTGCGGGAAGCCAGTTGTTTGGTGTCACTGAAAGTGCCATACATTGCCCAGTAAATTACCCCCCAAAGACACCAATACTGCGTCCCTCCTCCTGGTGACAACCCAAGGAAAGCACCATGATGTTTAATGGCAGCAGCTCTGCAGTCACGCACTGCCCACAGCAGGCTGTTCACACCCCTGACAATAAAAAGAGTGCAAACAAAAGGCTGTCTATGCAGGCAACAGCCACGTGGGGGGAGGGAGAACTAGCTCCAGGAGTCATTAAAAATAATTTTTTTTCAAATTAATAAAATGCAACCGTCCACACTCAAGATCAACAGCTTGTAAAATTGGATTTCCAAAAGATGAAGGGGAAAGGAGACCAGCACTGGTCAGAAGCAGCAAAACAGAGAACTCAGGAAGGAGGGGGACCAGTGGCTTCTAGCCAGGAAGCACCAATGGGTATCTGTCTCAGGGACACTGATGTGGTCACTCTGCTCGGGGATGGCAATTCCTAAATCCCACCAACTGGAAGGAGCTGAGTGGCAGGAAAGAAGTGAGTGTCCCTGCTGCCCTCACCCCTTTATGTCCTTATATTGGAGGGTGGCAGGCAGAGCCTGAGGCCTCATGCAAGAGAAAAATCACAATAAAATTACTGGGAATCATTCCTGATCTTTGACATGAGATGCCTTAAAAACTCTTTCTTTCTTTCCTCCCAGAGACTGATCTTCCACACAGGAAGAAGCCCTAGGTAAATATCTACCACAGAGAAAGTTTTTTAAATACATATAAAGGTTGAACTAAGGAAGGAATGGACAAAGTTAATGTCCTTATGTCTATGCGTAATTCTATGTCACCTGGAAGCAGAAGGACAGAGCCCATGCCTGGGTTGCTCCTCACCATACCCCAAACCCAGCACTGTGACTCATGATAAATGTTCAGGGAACAATCTGGTCACCCACAGAAGACTTCCAGAGCCACCCTCAGACAGCTACTCACTCGGTGCTTCCTTGGTCAGAGTTAGGGTTTCCCCCTGGCAGACCATTGAGCCCTGCATATCTGTGTAGGTCACCCCATTTGAACAGTCAATTTCTCAGTTCCAGTCCTACTCAAACCGCAGAACATATTAGTGGAGAACTCTTTAACAAAAGCTGTACTTTGCAGTGTAGCGAGTGGGTTATAAGTCTGTCAATGCGTGCTAAACGGCGGCTTAGGAGAGCTGGGCGCTCTTTACCAGGACGGGTGCACTGGGGTGGGAGCCAGCTTCCTAACTGACAGCATTAACAGAGCGGATCAGCCCAACCCAGAAGAGCAGTGGTGTAGCACTCAGCCATGGACCCTCCACATCGACCTGTCTTGGTCTGCTTGATTTCTCTTTCGAAAAAATATACAGATACTTGAGACTGGGTGCTTCACAAGAACAAGAGATTTCTTTAGCACTTATTTCTGGAGATACAAGAACATGGTGGCAATAGCAATTTTGGGTGAGAGCCTCATATGGGTAAAGAGAGAGGCCAAGAGACAGAAAAGTGTCACAGGGCCAGACAATAAAGAAGGCTGGGTTCGCTTTTTTATAAGACCCCTCTCTTGCATCCTTAAGACCAGCATTAAGCTGGGCATGGTGGCACACGCCTGTAATCCCAGCAGCTGGGGAGTCTGAGACAGGAGAAGACCAGCATTGATCCTATCATGAAGATCAATTATCCCTCACTTCTGAAGTTTCCACCACCTTTCTACACTGTTTGGAGACCAAGTTTCCAGCACATGAACCTTTAGGGGACAAACCATATTCAAACCAGACCACCTTCTCCTCCATTTGTCACTCAGTATCCCAGAGGAGTCCTCTGGTTTATTCCTCTAACCTCTTTCAACAGCCTTCTGCTTCTACCCAGTCCGTCCCTGCCAATCACCCACCCCTCAAGACTATTCCAACGTTCACTGATGGTTTTATATGCTCCTAGGAATATAAAACTCCATGCCTCCACTTCACCTGAATCTAAGGCTCAGGTTCCCCCAACCTCATTCCTACTATTCCAATCACGCCACTGACTGCTATAGTGGCTTTTCTCTGCTTGCTAAAAGGTGGCCTTCTTGGTGGTGTTCTCATTGGCCTCTTCACTGCTCCATCTATTCATCTTGTTGCTCCAAGTAGAATCCAGGCTCTGAAGAGGCAGGGATATCTTCCCTGCCCTGTGGGTACCTCTGTGCCAAGCAGGGACAATGTACCAAACAGCCTCTGTGTGCAAACAAGGTGATTTACGTCACTCAGTGGATGCAAAGTGATGGAGCCTGTGGCAGGAAGGTGAGGCTATTTTCCTGCTACAAATTTTGAAGCATTTGCTTGCAAAAGTGATCACTTTCCCTGCAGTAAAGGAGACAGACGCTGTGGCACTCTGCTGTAGACTGAATATTTATGTCCTCTCAAAATTGACATGTTGAAACCTAATCTCCGATGTGATAGTATTTGGGGAAAGAGACTTGGGGAGGGGATTAGGTCATGAGGACAAAGACCTCATGAATAGGATTGGTACCCTAATGAAAGGACCGCCCAGAGAACTCCCTTCTGCTTGGGAAGACAGAGAGAAAATACAGCATCTGTGAATCAGGAAATAAGTCCTTCCCAGGCCCTGAATTACCCAGCACTTTGACCTTGGATTTTCCAGCCTCTGGAACTGTGAGAAATAAACTGTTGTTTGCAAACCACCCAGTTGATGGTACTACGTTATAGCAACCAGAAGGGACTAAGACACACTCAGCCCCCTTCACAATGAGGCCAAGGTGGGGTGGGCTGTGCTACAGGGTGCAGAATGTTCCCAGGAACTCATGAGGAGCAAGACTCCGCCATCCCTGCATGGGTCTATTCTTAGCCGTGCTCACAGCCGGTTCTGGAGAGAAGGCTGGTTGTAGTTAAGTGTTCACCAGCGTCTGGCTTTCACTGTCCAATCTTTGGTGGAGCCTTCTGTTTCCACCTCCAGGTATATGATGCGTTCCTGTCCTTGTATCAAAATGGGTGTGGGGGGTTGGGAAGGATTCATCTGGAAGAGGAGCCAAATCTTCTCCTCATTCGGCACCAGCTCCTCCAAGCACCCCTCTCCCACCACAGTTATCTGGGCCTTTGTGTTATTTTTACAAGACTTGGCTCAAAGCACAGATTACCATTGTCTTACTAGAGCCTTGATGATAATTTCCTCTCTCCGAGGTGACCACCTGATCTATGAAGTTCAGAATCGCATGCTGAGACCAGTCACAGAGATACCTGCTCCAGGGACAGGTCACTGAGTGACTGCCCCATCTCAATCATGAGGCCTTCTAGGCTGCCTCCTGACCCCTGTGACCCTGCCAATAGCAATCCTACTGAGACCTGGACTTCGTTACCTAAAGATGCACTTTATGGAGGAGGCCTAGAACCATCCCCTCTGTCCATCCTTGATATCAGACTCAGCCCAAGGAAGATGGAATGTGCAGAGGCTGTGTTCTCTGAGAATCCTCTAATCTCTCCATAATATCTTTCATTCATTCAATATTTATTCACATGCTTATTTTGTTCCTGTCCCAGTTCAGGTCCCCCCAACAAGCAAGCACTTGATAGATCAAGGGCTGGCAATCCACTTAAGAGATGATCCCGGGAAACATGAAAGAGAGAGTGGAGACAGGGAAGGTGACTGTGGGTGCATTCATGGGCAGGTGACCACTGTGGGCAACTAGGATTCTCAACCCTGCAGAGGACCCTCTGACAAACTGGGGAGAATGTCAAAGAATATCAGTTTAAGGGTACTTATTCACTGACTCCCAACTCTGATTAATGGTAGCAATGGGGACGTTAAATCCCCAGCACTTTCAGGCATTTTTTGTTATTATTGTTTTGGTTTGGTTTGGTTTTTATGTAAGCAACAAGCTTCCACGGTTTTTCATGCAGGAAAAAAAAAAGTTGTCAGGGGCTGGGAAGTGTGCATGGCAGTTGTTCAGATTCAGAGGCAAACCAAGAGGACACACAGTAGGGCAGTAAGAGCATGTGCTATGGTCAAATGGTGTTCATTCTCTTGATGTTGATGGGTTACACTTTGGTGCCAGGCACTGTGTTAGACTATTCCAATCTGACCTGGAACAAACTTACCACCTACAAGTCAACCATATTTTTATTTTATTTTTATAAAGAGAGAGGGACAGTGAGAGAGAGAGAGAAAGAAAGAATCCATTTTATTTAGTTTTTGATGTGGCTTTTGTTGCTCTGACCCTTTGTTGTGTACGTAGTGCTGGGGTTGGAACCTATGTCCTTGCACATGCCAGTCAAGTACCGTAACCGCTGAGCCACTGCACCATACTTTTTGATGGGTTGAGAATTCTCTTTCCAGGAACTATTAAACTATTAGTCCTATTAAACTGAAATTCAAGAAGTCTGGATTTTAAACCTACCTCTGTGGCCACAGCTCTGCCTCTTGCATAGATTGAAAAATGTGAAACCATGAAACAATGAGACTCCCATTACGGGCCACCATGAGTCCAGGGATGAACCAGCCAAGGTCATTGCCCCCAGATGACCCATCCTAGTCTAGGCAGTGAAAAATGCAACCCACCAGACGTCCCAATGGTGAGTTCCACACTCTGGTCCAGAGAGATGCACTTTGGAATCACAGAGGAAATAATTAACCCAAAGTTGGGTAGGAAAGATTTTGTGGAAGGGATGGTACCAAATTTTATACCTTTGAGAGACAGTAATCATCAACCTTCATACTATACAAACTTACCTGCCTGAAGAAGCTGAATTCCCCAATGCCTACTGAATGGTTGATGAAAAAAAAAAAACAGACATTTCTTTTTCACAGTTCTGGAGTCTTGAAGTCTGATATCAGAGTGCCAACATGGTTGGTGTCTGGTGAGGGTCTGCTTCCTGGTTCATAAATGACCTTCCTCACAGTGTAGGAAAAGGATGTGAAAGCTCCCTAAGGCCTCTAATTATACACTAATCTCATTTGTGAGGCTCCGCCCTTGTGACTTAATTGTCTCCCAAAGGCCCATTGGTTAATACCGCCAAACTGGAAGCCAAGACCTCAACATACAAATTGGGGACAGACACACCATATTCTATCCATAATAACCCCTCACCATGGCTCCAGTCTTCCTGGCCGAAGTGCAGATGATGGAATCTGCCAGGCACCTTTGGATCTTGGCTTTGGAGCATACTGGCATCCCTGCTGGAGCTTCCTTTCATACCCTCCTACATCTCCTCATATCCAAATTCTATTCTTCATTCAAGGTCCATCGCTTCATGTCACAGTGCTTTCCTAGGACGCATTTTCTCTCTTTAATTTTCTTTTCCCACTACTCTTGTGCTCAATCACATCGACTTTGATGTGCATGACTGAATCACTGAGGGAGGAATTGCAGACACAGATGGACAGGCCATCAAGGAGATATCTGTGCAGGGAGAGTTGTCCCAGGACACAGCAGAGCACATTACATGAGTCACTGCAGCTTTTCTGATTTGGGTCCTTCCTAAGATCATCAAGCAGTTGTGAGTTTCCAAAGAGCAGGACACATGTGTTGCTTGCAGCTGTACAACCAATGCTCAGCACATACCTGGAACTAGTGAAGGAAAATCATGAAATGGTGAGTGAATGAATGGTCCTCTCCAGTCACAATGTGAAACACTGTTACAATGTTTTGCTGGACCGTAAGGGGTCAGAGCATTGCATCTGGAATTCATGAATTCTTCCCCCTGGGGTCACAAGCTTACTTCAGTACTTACAAAACCACAACAACAATCTTCAGATGTCACTCTATAAATATTGCTTACATAAACCTTAGGCAGAGCAAGTATGCTTATCTCTACGTCTAGTGGCACAAAGCCCTGCGCCTTGCTGAGCTCTCAGAGTTCTCATCTCTTCAGTGGGTATGTTGGGCACCATAACCTCTAATGTTTCTTCCTGCACTAATATGCAAAGAGTCTAAATGGAAAACGTTACCTGTTGTTGACCTGCACTGGGGCATCAGTCTTGCTGCCCAATGTTTTCAAGGGAAACAAAATATTTTAAATGCCTGGTGCCACATTCCTCACGCCCCCTGGAGAGCATCAGACAATGAATGGAAGGCAGGGTGCAGGTCAGGCCTTCATCACTGCTAACAAATGCTCTCACACTGCCTCATCGGGCTCCTGGCTCCCGGTTCTGCCTGGCCAGACATGGACATGTTCACATCCTTTCCTCAGGTTAGCAGGACCTAAGTGCTGAGGGAATAGGTCTTTGGAGAGGGAAATGATTCACACCCCAGCAGAGCAGGCTCCCAGCCAGCCACCTGCTCCCACCACCCTCTGGGCCTTGGAGGTGAAGAGGCATGACCTGGAGGGGCTCAACTCTCCCTGGGCGGATCTATTACATGCATTAAAATAATTTACGCCCGGCCCTATAAAGCGTTTAATTCGTTGTGCCATCATCTATTCCAGAAGCGTTCCTCTTCATCGTGAATTATTTTTGAAGTATTTATGTGGACCTCACCGAAAATCACCCCAGTCAGCAAACTGAGAAATGGAAAGGCATTAAGAAGAGGCATTGACCCCAGGGTCACAGGCATGAGTGTGGCAGGGGTCAACAGGGCTGAAGAGGGATCTGGGGTAGTCCAAGATGATGCTGAACGGGCTGTGGGGCTCCATCCTTTGCACCCACACCTTGGCATGAGGAGGACACATGTAGTTTTTAACATTAATGGCTGTGGTAATAACCGATGTGTGGAACATTTCTGTTTGGAAATCAGTCCCCCACATCCCATTTGTTGCTTAGAGCAACCACATGGAGCAATTGTGAGTGACCACTCCTCCAGACGAGGAAACCGAAGCACAGAGATGGAGGCAGGTCCCCAGTGCAGCAGGTCTGGAGTTGGTTCCAGGTCTGCTCCCTGTGGCAACCTGTTGGCAGCTGCCTGTGCCTCTATAGGGAGCTGGTGGTCTCAGACAACCCCAGCACACAGGGCTATCAAAGCAGCTTGGTCAGAGCTGTGGACACCACCAGGCTTTCTCCACCGTACCCAGACACGTACACACTAAGGGAAACAGAGACCACACCCAAGTTGTCGTCAGGACACTGCTGCTCTGTGATCAAGTTGAGTCAATATTTCTCTTTGTCTGGGGACCCTCTTTCCTGGTTTTTTAAGCTAGCACATTCTAATGATTACTATAAAAATAATTGGGCTAGAAATTTTATTTACTTAATAAGTATTTAGTTAAGGTCCTCTGTTGTACCAGGCAGTATCTCTACTAGGGATCTGAAATACAAGGCCCTCCTCTCATGGAATGTACATTCCAGTAAGGAAAGTAGAATATAAATATGCAAACAAAAAAAAAGAGAGAAATGAGGTGTTTTCAAAATGATTACTAACATACAAAGATAGAAATATGGTGTTGGCTTGTCACATGATATAGGAGTCAGGGACATGGAGATCCAGTGGTGACAGAAAGCTTCTCTGAGGGGCATCTGAGTTGCAACTTAAGAAGGGGAAGGTGCCAAACGTGGAAAGGGCAAGAAGGAGCAACATATGCAAAGGCCCAGGGGCAGAGGCAGGCTTGACTAAAGAGAGGGTGAAGAAGAGAGCTGGAGTTCATCAGGGCTAGATCAAGTAGTGCCTCTAAGGGCAGGTCCTAGAAAGGAATGACATGTGGATGCATGAGGGGACAGAACGAACCTCTAAAACAGTATGCCCAGTGAAATAAGCCAGACACACAAGGTCACACATGGTATGACTCTATATAAAGCAGGCTGGAGGTTGGCAGGAGGTGGGGCAGAGGGAAGTGGAGCTGACTGCTCAGTGGGTGTGGAGTTTTCTTTAGAGGTAATGAGGATGTGCAGGAACTTAAAATTGTCTGTGATTGCACATACTGTGAATGTTCTAGACGTGCACTTTCAAATGGTTACTTTTTATGTTATGTGAATTCCACTCCCATAAAAGTTCTTGAACACACAGACTCCTATGTCATTTCCAAATCAAGGGTCTCCTCCCAAATCCCTCCAGGCCCGGCTCCTGCACCACCTCTAAAACCTGGTCCTTTGAACACCGCACTCCTGTTCCCCCTCAATTCAGGCCTCTCATTTGAGCAAGGGTTCCGTAAATCTGCTGCTAAGACCAGGGCTCAGAGCCTTTCAGACTGCTAACGTGAAGGGGCTCTCTGCGCCCACTTTACAATGCTGTTGGTCCCACGATTCCCTTGTCTTTGGGGTTCTGCAGTGAATTAGGAGGACATTCTTGGGTTTTCCGCTCTGTCCCTGGCATAGTGCCCCCTTAGGTAACAAAGACTGGCCAGCTCCTTCCAGCAGCGACCCACCCGACCCCCATCCCCCAGTGCGTCTGGTACCCAAATTCTAAAATCAGCAAATGGTTCTGGAGGGAAATGGGCAGCGATTTGAAGGAAAACAGAGTTAAGTGTCAATAATTTAAAAGACATAAGTCTCCGATACTCCCTCCGCGGTAATGGAGTTGGTGAACTGCGCCAAATCTGCACGCACTCCGCGGCGCCCCACGCCACAGCGAGCCCCACTGCGGTGCAATCGTCCCCCACCTCTCCAAAAGATGAGTCCTCTAGAGGCTGGAGGGCTCCTCGGGAACGCGCTTCCGGGGCAGGGGAAGCTCGCCCTTTGGGCCAATGCTCTTCTTTGCTTTGATCTTTCACTGCGGCGCTGCAGTGGTGGGGGATGGGGGGAGGGGGCGCCCGAGGACACCCACCCCGCGGCGACACGAAGGCCCCGGGGACCCCGCCTGGCGCCGCGCCCCTCGCAGTGCCCTGCCTGGGCCACCTCTCCAGGCGCGCTGCCAAGCACAGGGTCACGGAACTGACAGTGACCCGCCCCATTAGTCCGCCTGGGCTCTAAGAGGAAAAAATGAAAACCAAGCACTACCCATCCCAGAGGCAGTTTGGTGTCCAGGGCTCTCTCATGGAAACCCCTCAGCCGGGTTTGGATGCGGGGTCCCTGTCTTTCCAACACAAGGCTCTTTCTGCACTCCAGGGGAATCGCCCATCAAGTGGGGTGAAGCCCACCAGGACTGGCAGTTACTTTTATCGACTTTCCTGGTATCTGATAGCCAAAAAGGGAATTACAGTGAGCGACAGAAAGAGGCAAGACAGAACAGAAAAGGCAAGAAAAACAAACCTTCAGAAAAAAAGAGTGCGCCCAACTTCGACCTTCGCAGATGACTTTGGAATTCTTCCTGCCCTTGTAACATCTATTTCTCTGAAGTCAAACCTTTTGTCCAAAGCTTCTGGTTTCTTCCAAGCCATTTGACTGAACCTGCCACCAAAACTCACTGTGTAAACAAAGAAAAAGGCAAGAACTGCCGCCAGGTACGATGAGCAATTTGCAGAGGCTTCTTCGGTTTTCCCTGCCTCAACCTGCATCCTCAGTTTTCAAACAAATGTGACCCCTGACCTGCAGCTTTGCTATCCCTCTTTGCCCCACTGTCTGGCTTTTCTGGGAGCAGGAGCCAGGTTGACACATTACAGACAAATCACGCAGCCAACTTCCTGTCTCAGCCCAGTTTCCACTGGGAAACCCTCCCTCCACCTCTCCTGAGTACCAGGTAACTGGATTGATGGAGCCTCCTTCGCCTTCTCTCCCAGCGAACTTCTCATAACCCGATGCATAAATAATCACATGTTTTATAAATAGCTGTGGACAAGAGGCTGTAAAACAACGAAGATATATTTGTGCCTTTATGTCCTAGGAATATTTTCTAAAACGACTGTTTTATTTGGTGTGGGTTGAATGGGGGCCTGTGTATACATAACAATCCCCAAAGTTTTCCCCTGCCCCCCCCAGGTCAGGCCAGCACTATAGTTAGCAAATTGATAAGGTTCCATGGGCAAGCTTTATTCGTTCTGACACAAGCCTATGACACTTTATAAAAAGAAGTAATCCAGAACAATCTCTAGGTAATTAACACCTAGATAAACAAACATAAATTTCTATATTGCATTTATTTGGACTACCACTCAAATATGCGTGAACCATGCTTTTTTAATTAAAAGATAAATCCATGTGACACTTAGCCTCAAACTTAATTATTCAGCATAGTATAATAAAAAATAGAGCCCATTAAATGTGTCTTGCACTGTATTTCTGTATTAACAGCAAAACAGTTCGGTCTGGGATCATTTAAATTTTCCCCCTCCTCTTAGCTTGTGATTTCCCTGTTCACATAAGCCTTTCCTCTCCCTCCTTGGCTTCCCCCTCCCACCCCACCAATATCTCTCCTTTCTCTTAACACCAACAGGTGAAGAGATTAAAACTCTACACAAGCCCCTACACGGAATGCTCAGCTGGGTGACATTTTTAATATTGCATTACAATATGAATTTTTTCCTTCCCCATGGAAACATACCTCTAGTTTGGTGGAACAGGCCCAGCCCTTCTATCCTGAAATGAAGATCACAATATTTAATACTAATTTCCTTGGGATTGTGCTTACAACACACCAGGTGAGGTTTTCATAATATACTGTTACAATACAGATGTTAAACAGAGAGGGGGAAGTGTGCAAATCCCAAACTACAAGAGACAGCAGGGTTATCATCTTTATAAAAGTTTCTCAGCACAAAATAGTATCTTAATGCTCAGCAGGTTCTGGCAGCTGGGAAGAGAGATTCATGCTTGAACTATTACTCACCTGGGTGGGAAGCAGGAACACAGATCCATTCAGTCACTCGAGGAGAATGTATAAAATGATGCCCACCTGCCATGCCCCAAGCAAAGTGCTCTGTGACCCTTCATCTTTGTGGCAAAGGTGCCATGGAAAGAAAGATTATACTTCAAGTTTCACATTGCCAAAGACTGTACTTGGAGCCCCCTGGCTCCCATGGCTCCCCCGGCTGGACTTCATGCTGGTGTCCTCTGTCACAGATAGACATGGCCTTTGCTTGGCCAAGACAAATGACTTCAGAGGAAGTAGGCTTAGAACCAGGTTGGCAACCTACCATTAAAGACTTTCCAAGACTGCCCTGGTTTTAGCACTGAAAGTGTCAAATCCTGGGAAACCCCTGGGTCCCTGGCAAACCCTATGTAGGCTCCTCCAGTAAATGGTGTTGGTGTTGACCAATCTGCCCACACAAGCATCAGCTACAGCCGAATGAAGTCGCTCCATTGGGCCCAGGAGGCTTTTACCTATTCATTCCCAGGGGACTGAGGTCCCTAGATGCAGGATATATCAGACATCCAGACGTCCTCTCAGATCCTATACAACCATTGGAGAAGTAATGTGGGTTGTGTTACATTGATTTTTTTCTTTTTCTTTTTCTTTTTCTTTTTTTTTTTTTTTTTTTTTTTTTTTTTTTTTTTTTTTTTTTTTTTTTTTTTTTTTTTTTTTTTTTTTTTTTTTTTTTTTTTTTTTTTTTTTTTTTT
>PVKS010000205.1:7500-196559 GCA_004027875.1 Aplodontia rufa | reverse complement strand
TGAAGGGTTGAGAAAGAACTTGGAAACCACACCCCCAGCTGGCCTGGGCTTCGTGGGCACAGCTTCCACCACCTGGCAAGCTCTCCTTCATCTCAGAATTTGCCTTTGCCACTGCAGGAAGTCTTCCATCACCTGGGAAATTCCTATTCTCCTTGAGTCTCCTCTTCCAGATAGTTTATATTTAGTATTTATGTGATGATCTTATTAAGGTCTGTTTTCTCCTTAGACAGTGACCTTTGATCCCTACTCCCCTCAAGAGTGATAAAAGAGTTACTAATATTCCACTTTTTCAAATGAGGACATTAGAAAACAAAAGTTTAAGATGTTTATCCAGGTTTATCTTGTATAAAGGGGATGGGTGTAGAGGAATCCCAGCCACCTGACTACAAGGGACCCTTTCCAAAGCATAAAGATTTTATTAGTGTACAGATTTTTGTGGGTATGAAATTAATATCAAATTTGTCCATAACTTATATGCCACAATAGGTAGAAACTCTAAACATTGACAGAATACTTTACAAAGTTTGCAAATAATTTCCCCATATTTAATTCTCATGATTTTATTGATATGATCAATGAACTCAGAAAAGTTAAATTGTTCAAGATCATGCATCCATTAAGTAAGTAATCTAGTTAGTGTTCAAATTTAAGTCATTACACCCCAAATTTTGTATTCTTTACACTGTACTTAATTTGTCAGTCAATTGCCCAACCTGTCTATGACTATTAGCTCAAAAATATATTGATGGGAATATATATGGACTCTTCTTAAAAATACCTCCTACTTCCCATTTTACTTTTATTTTCTGTAACAGCTTTATTGAGATATAATTCACATACCATAAAACTCACCCTTTTTAAAATGTACAATTCAGTGGTTTTTAATATATTCACAAAGTAGGACAACTATCATCGCTATCTAATTTTAGAAGATTTTTATTACCTCAAAAAGAAACTTGGTTCTCATTAGATGTCACCCTCCACACCCTCCTCCCCCCAAGCCCTGGCATCCACTCATCTTGTTTCTATTCTGGACATTTCATTGAAAGGAAATCATAAGTAGCTTTTTGTAACCTGCTTCTTTCAATGTCTTCATTGTCGTAGCATCTTTCTGTGTTTCCTTATTCCTTTTTATGGCCAAATAGTATTACTTTCTTTTTTTTCTTTTAAACAACTTTATTTAGTTTTTCACATGGCCTTAGTTGCTTCAACACTTAGTTGTGTACGTGGTGCTGGGGTTTGAACCCAGGTCCTCGTGCTTGCCAGGCAAGTGCCGAAACCACTGAGCCACCACTCCAGCCCTATTACTTTCTTTTGATCTGGCATATCTGTTCATCCACCTATTGCAGTTTTTTAAAACAAAATCTGAACCAACATGGAAGAATTGGAAGACTTGGCATAAAAATCCAAGTGCCCAGTACCTCGAAAGTCAGAAGACTGGATGCCACCTTCCTATGGGAAGATGTGCAACTGTGGAGTGTTCTTCAGCCCCACACAGGAGGGAAACACTCTCCATCCATGACTACGGACCTCCTCTTGCCTCTGTGATGTCTCTTCTGGCCACTGTGGGCTTCTTCTCCACCATGTACGCATGCTTTGGGCAAAAGTTAGGACCTCTTATGCAAACTTCTATCCATCAGCCTTTTTCCCTAATAGGTTCATCCTGATCCCCTTCCTCTCAACTTGTAACTCACCTGTGATGTTTATGTAATAGTACACAGTCAAGATTGATGACAATTTCATTGAACTCATCTGCTCTCATCCAAGGACACCAACACTCTGAAGGAAACATGGTGAGCTTACACATCCCTACGTCTTGTGAGCAGATACCTTTGCTTGCAAATACTTCGGGGCCCTCCATATTCCAGAACCCCAGCATACGCTATACAAGCTTGTTTTTGAGATTGAAATAAAACAATACATACAAAAAGAAATCAAAAAGAATCTCTGCACTTGGAGCACTGAGCATACACTTCAAATCCTTTCAAATCATTGTCAGAGACCTGTTTTTCCTGCAGCCCCTGATACCATAGACTTTATTATTCTTTGTTCTATTCCTTTGCGTCTAGAGGAAGAAATCAGATTCTCTTTTGATAATTTGGAAGTCAAAAATCTTCCCTACACATAATGAGAAAAAACTGACTACCAGTAAAGGGGAATAATGGACCCCAATGCTCTAAGTGTCGCATATAATTGATATGAGGAACATGAGTATTTCCATAAGCTTAGGTTACTGAAACCAGTGTGTCTGCAAACCTTTAAAGAAGTACAGTTCATCTATACATGAACTTGGGTGTGCATGTGTGCACATGTGCACACACACACACACAAGTGCACTGCATAGAGTCTCATTCAACTTGAAAACAGCAAAAGGTTGTGAAAGCCACCCGCACTACACTGTATCACAGGACTTTTATAAGTGCGGTTTCACCAAATCTTGTCAAAGTCTGACCAACCCAGAAAACCATGTTTTACTCTCTGCAGTAAACAAGTGAATAGGAAAAAGATGTGCTTTTTTTTTTAATCTGGAGGTAGAGATTTTATTGCATAAAACACTGGATAAAACCGGTCTGCTTCAAAGACATTTTATTCTAACAGCAGAAAGAAAACAGTCATTGCTGAAAAAACAACTTTTAATACTTTCTATACCAGAATAAAGTTCTGTCAACTGATGTATTATAATAATAAATAATGACCAAGAATAAACTTTAAATACAAAGTCTTCTACTTGTTACAAGCATAGCAACAAAATCCTCTACTCTATTGATTTCAGATTTCCTCCAAGGTAGATTTTTTTTTTTGTTCTTTGCGTAGGAATGTAGACAGTATTATGACCAGCATCACAGACTACAGAAGTTACAGGGAAAAAACTTGACATGTTTAGATATGAGAACCTGATGACATTCAGAAACTGACACTGTTTCACGGTGGCTGTCACTTGTTTGTATTACAAGTTACAAATGTTCTGGAAAGAGGCCTGTGTCAGAGGGGGAAGAAAGGACGGTAGCACTGGACAAAATGGAATCAACACACACGCCACAAAGAAGAGGGGATGTTCCCGGTGTCACAAACAGAATTATTGCCTGTCGCATCTGACGATGCCCAGAAGACACAAGAGAATACTGAAAAATCTCCCAAAGAGCTAGAAATGGAATGTGGCTCTCGGATATTTTTTTTCCTCTTTTTTTTTTCTTTTTTTCTTTGTTTTTCTTCGTTTTTTCTTTTTTTCTTTTTCTTTGCTAAGATACCAAAGGCGGGGCAAACACACAGAAAGCAAGCGACTGGCACAGTCACCAAACACAGTAGTAGTGCAGTTAAAATCCTAAAGCTTACTACAATCAGAAAGTTTTCAATAACATTTTCAGTCCTTTCTCTAGGATCATAGAAACAGTTGCATTAAGTTTATCAACTCGATTTAAGTAAGGCAGTGAAAACTAGACTAGAAAAACAACAAAGCAGCCTGCTCTATGCCAGATGGGTCCAAGTTGCACAGCGACCTCATTTACACTGAAACCTCCATTCGATGACACCCTTTTGACAGCATATGCAAACCGGATTCCTTATTAGCCTGAGATCCTTTCTGGTCTCAGGATAGCTCTAAGAATTATATTTACATTGATTGCAGTTTAGTATTTTTGTAAACTGCTGTAAGCAGAGCTTAAGTTTTTTAAGGCCCTGGGGTTTTATTGTGTGCTCCCAGCCTGCAAGGAAATATTGACTTTTTTTTTTTAAGTCTGAATGATTTTGTTTTAGAAGTTAATACTTCAAAACTTCTCTACCATCACAAGCAACAGCACCAATTTCATGACACTCAAAGGAAGTGAGTTAAAAGGCAGAATTTTTATACCATTCGAGCAGATTCAAGAATACACCTTTGACTAGTTTTCTTGAATCTTTTTTTTTTAAAGAAATGAATTAAGTTTTCATTGCTGACCCTCAAAACCTCCCTCTTGTGTGGTGCAGAACTTGATAAATTTGGAGTCTCCAATCAGTAGAAAAATCTAAAATCTACAAAAATATAGAACACATTTGTTTTACAAAAACAGACATTTTAACTCAAACAGTTTTCTTCATCAGAGATAGAGAACAGGGTGTTTAGATTCATATTTTAATACAAGCTATTTCATAAGCGCTTGCCGGAGAAGAAAATCTTGCTTCATGTCTGTGACACTTGTAAAAATGAACATACGAGAAAAAAATCTGATAACAGGGACCACAGCAGCCTTCGTTCAAGTAAAATTTTTAAAAATCATAATAAAAGACAGTTCTTCTGTTATTACATAATTGAAATTTCTCACCAACACTTTCTATGGATAGGGTTGACTGGTTCTCCTAACAGCATTTGATATAATGTATCCTTACAATTTTTTACCAACCTTCATGATCCAAAATTTTTTTTAAAAATTAAAAAGCAAAGAAACGAAAACGTCTCTCAATACTGCAATTTGATCTGGGGTAGGGGGAAGGAATTACTCATCAAGCCTGCAATGGACATTTGTCTGCAGACACTTCCTGACCATTGATTCATTTGGCTGTGTATTTTTTAAAAATGCACATTTAAGATGGCAATCCTCTGCAGTGCCGGTCAGCCCTGGCGCTGGCTGCGGGCCGTCTAAGGTTTCTCCCAGAGTGCAGAACGACACCACGTGAATTGATTTTCTCTGCAGTGACCGCTCCAGCCTGACTGGCACCGCAGCTGCCTCCCAACACATCTCATTAGGGTGCTAGGCAAATGACAGTAGCTGGTGTCAGATTATAGAGGTGTTTTCAACAACGAAAACACAGCCCCTCCATCTTCAAGGCAACATTAAATCATTTAGATGGTATCGCTTTTCGGTTAAAAGCATTATTTTTGGACAAAGACGACTTTCGAGTTGGAAGGGACCCCAGCTTTCTCAAGCTCAAAGGACACCAAGCGTTTCTGAAACCACTTTTCTCCCACCTGCATTGTTTGGAAGAACTTGTTGCCGGGTAACAGTTTAGCAGCCATGTTCAAGGGCTGGGGAATTTTTTTTTTTAATATATATATAGATATCTTTTAAAATTTTTTTAAATGTTCTATACACTAGTTTGGGGGTTGTACATGATTTTTACCCCATGGAATGCAGTTAGCAAACTCTTTTACGAGATGCATCATCTTAAAACTGTGTAAAATAATATTGCAATGTGCATTGGGTCTGCTCAGTTGCTCTCCTCTAGGCCCTTGCTGCCCTCCTCTGTTAGCTCTGCTGAGCTCCCCGCCTTAACAGATGTGGGCTCCTCAAAATTCCCCGAAGCCTCCGAGTCCACTCTGGAGCGCTTGAACCTGCGATCGGGATACTGGCTGTTGTCAAAAGGCATGCGATGGACGCAGAGGACATGGGTCTTCAGGTTCCCCTTCTGAGAGGCACTGTAGGGACAGTAGCGGCACTGGAAAGGCCTGTGACCTAAGGGGGGAAAAATATGGCTGGTCAGTGCTGTGCTCACACCCTCCTGTCCCAGTGCTCAAAGGACCATGATCATTATCACCAATATTACCAGTGTTGTTCTGAATGCTTTCGAAAATCACATGTGAAATGATAGAAGAGCAATCAATACATTAGGCACATAAACTAGGATTTAAAACCACTTTCCATTCTAACCAGAGGTTTTTGTTTTGTTTTGTTTTGTTTTGTTTTGTTTTGTTTTGTTTGTACCAAGGAGGGAACCCAGGGCTGCTTAACCACTGAGCAATATCCCTAGACCTTTTTATATTTTTATTTTGAGACAGGGTCTTGACTCACTAAGTTTGTAGAGCCTCACTAAGTTGCTGAAGCTGGCTTTGAACTTGTGATCCTCCTGCCTCAGCCTCCCAAGCTGCTGAGATTGCAGGCATGTGCCACCTCACCCAGCTCCCTAATCAGAGTTTTTAACCCAGACTTCCTAGGGGACAGAAGAGAAAGTACCTATACTTACTTTTTTTTTCTATAAAGAGATTTCAAAAATAGGCCAAGAGGTGAAATCAAAGACATTCTGTAAGTACTTTAAGAACAAAAAGAAGAAACAAATTACCTGCCCCCCCACCCCTTTTATTGATGAAATTTAAAACTTTAGTTATGGACACTGAAACTTGAATTTCACATAATTTTCAGGTATGATGAACTATTCTTTCGCATTTAGGATTTTTCCCAAACAGTTTAAAAAAATGTAAAAACCGATCTAAGCTTACCAGTTATACAGAAAGAAAAAAAAACATATGCAGATTTGGCCCACAAACTATACTTTGCTGACTCTAGCTCTAACACAAAAAACATAAATCCCTCCATCTGGGAGTGTGACTCAGGTCTCAGTGCAAAGCCAGTTCACTTTCTTATCCTCCCATGAACTCTTTATCGACAAACAATCCAAGCATGAGAAGGCAGCTTGCATGAGGAGGGTGGGGTGTGAGAGGCATGCTAACCAGGCCTTGCTCTGGGGCAGGGTTGAAAGGTCTGAACCGGAGGGATTTGTGAAAGCTGAGGATTTCAGGGGAGATCGCAGCAGGTTATCAGGGGAGGGACCAGACTGCTCAGATAATCAAGGGCTAGCGAGTTTTAAAGAAGTCAGATTTTGAAGCGTGACCCCTGAAATGGAACTTTTCTAGAAAGGTTCTCATTTACAACAGCAGGATTCTTAAGGCAATCCACCTAATCCTCCTTGTTTGATCTCTGCTGGATGCACAGGAGACCTGCACACATCCTGCCATCTTGGGAACGGTGAAGTATCTGGTTTGGGAACTTATAATGAAGTGACTGCGTTTCCTCTGATGTCCCATTCCTGGGAGCTCATGGGTGCTCCCATCAGCACCCAGAGAGGCCAAGACACACACTGGACTTCATTTGCTCAAGCTAATCAGTAGGCCAAACCGTTTATCCCAGAAGTTACTCAGACAGCATAATCAGCATCTTTTCTAGAACAGTCATAGCAGAAGTCCTGCGAATGTTGTTGGCAAAACAGTCTCACTCCTGACAATCTAGAAGCCACCAAATGCTGGTTGTTGAAGTTCCCTTTCCCACCAAGTTGCACAGTCTTGCTTCTTAGTGGGTTTTGGGAGTTCACACTCCCCTTCCTCCCCCACAGCCAACTGATCCCCAGGACCAATCCTTTCTACTTGCCGAACCGGTCTGTTTTCAGGGACTGTTTGAGAGCATGGTGCAGCGCATACCGACTCTTGCCTGGACTGCAACCATTGCAATTTGCAGAAAGGCCCTCATCTTCCAATTTCCCCACTCCCCCTTCACCCTCCCCAGGGCCACCAGAGTGAGCACTTGGAGGACAAACTCATCCTTGACGGTCACCTGTCCCCAAGGAAGAATCCAAACATTCATGGTTCAGCCCAACCATCTTTACTGACTCCTCTAGAGCAAATAGGCTTCATTCTGCAGGGTCTTTATGCCCTTGTTGGAGACACTTTGTCCCCAAAAGGCCATTTCCATTCTACAGACCCAAACACCCCAGTCCTTCTTTGAGGTTATGCTCAGTGAGTTACCTGCATTGTGGATGCTTATATGTATATATATATGTATATATGTGTGTGTGTGTGTATGTGTGTGTGTGTGTATTTGGATGTACACACACACACAATCACTCACACACACACTCACACACATTCACTCACACACACATTCACTCACACACTCACACACACTCTCTCTCTCTCACACACACACACACACACACACACTCACACAGAGCAATTCCCTGAGAGGCCATGTATTCCTAAGGCAGGAGCTATACTACTATAAAATCGCCAGTGCCAACCCCAGCACCCAGCACCAAGGGAGCAAGCCTGAACTATTTATTATCTTTCTGCTTCACTTTGCCCTTGCTCAAAGGAGTTGCTAGTTTTGGACAGAATTTCTGCTTCTTTTGTTTCTACTGCTATACCCTACACAAGGCTCAATTTGATCAACTTTCCTACTTGCAAAACCCAATGTGCAAACTCTTGAATGTTGGAGATAGGAACAAAATGAAGCATAAGAAAAACGCACTTGCCTTTCTGACATCCTACCAAAGCAAGAACACAGATCAGCAGCAGCCAGGACTTGCGCCACGATTGCCAAGAAAGAGAAAGATTTGCCAGCATGATTTTCCTCCTGCTTTCCTGCTACCCAGTTCTACCCTTAGGGTTGGGTGACCTCTTCCACAGATGCACAGAAGGCTGTGGATTGGGTGGGAAGAGAACTGAGACTACTATTTCCAATGCAGATTTGGGATTCTACAAGGAATAGAAATGGTCCTTGTTCTTCACCACCTGGGAATTAGGGCATAGACTGAGGGCACAATTAGGATGCTGCCATGGCTCGGATACGGTCTAAGTGTATTCCCCAAAGGTTCATGCACTGGAAGCTTAGTTCCCAGTGTGGCAAATTCAAGAAGTATAAGAGGCAGAGCCCACTGGAAGGATGGTTGGGTCTCTGGGGTTGCTGTGCTCAGAAGGGATTCATTTAGTTCTCATGGGAGTCTGATTAGTTCATGTACGAGCAAGTTGTTATAAAAGGAGAAAGGCTGACCCCTAAATATCTCTTCCTTCCTAGTTTTCCACGTGATCTCTCTCTCTTAAATGTGGTTACCATGAGTCGTCTTCCATGTTGTGGTGTGCGGGAAATCACATCAGAATCAGATAGAAGCCAGTCCCATGCTCTTAGATCTCCAGAACTATGAACTAAATAAACTTCTTTTCTTTATAAAGCACTCAGTCTCAGGGATTATGTTACAGCAAAGGGAAGAAGATTAAGACAGGTGCCAGAGAGGGGAATCTAACTCAGGGCTAATTTGGGCATTAGTGCGTTTCAGCAGGTCCTCCTGACCAAGCAGCTTGGAAAGGACATTGATTCCCCCAAGATTCCTATCAATTCATGAAGCTTCTACACCTGCACACATTAATATGAGTCCAGCTCTCACTGAAGAGACTTAAGATATTCTGAAAGGCAAATGAGCAGGAGAAAGTAGAGCCCAAATTTGTACCTGGAGGCCTAAGGGTGAGCAGAAGATCATAAATAAAAAAAAAAAAAAGGCAAAAAGCTGAGACACCAGGAAACCTCACAAACATGTTTAAGGTTTGTCCAAATCATCTCAAAAATGAATGGTACTTTAATGTTCAACCAAGGGCAACTGACTATGGCCTCTCACAGTGAGGGGAGATCACTGTCCTAAATACCCTGGCTCTGGTAAAACTGGTGCTAGATTACCATTTTATTTAGCATATGGTAATAATTTATTGATGGAGACTATCACCAGGATGACAAGTCTTCGGAGCTAAGAACTACAAATAAGCCAGGCACAGTGGCATACAACTGTAATCCCAGCAACTCGGGAGGCTGAGGCAGTAGGATCACAAGTTCAAAGCTAGACTTAGCAACTTAGCAAGGCCCTAAGCAACTTAGTGAGACTCTGTCTCAAAAGAAAAAAGAAAAAAGTCTCAGTGGTTGAGCAACCCTGGGTTCAATTGCTGGTACCAACATCTCCACTCAAAATAAAAATCCTCGGGGGCTGGATCGGTGGCTCGGTGGTTAAGGTGCTTGCCTGGCATGCGCAAGTACATGGGTTCAAACCTCAGCAACCCACATACACAACAAAGTGTCAGAGCAACTAAAGTCATGTGAAAAACTCAATAAAAATTGATTCTCTCAAAAAAATAAAAAAATAATAAAAATCCTCCATATAATAAGTAAATAAAAATTTAAAATGAAGCCAAAAATTCTGGTACCATGATCCAAAGAGAATGGCAGAACTACCGAGCAAAATGAGCAAGCCATGGTGTTGCCTGAGTCTATCTCAGTTCACCAAGTTGAGATCATTTCTTCCATTCTTTAATTGTTTGTGTTCATCAGCCAAAGCTGTTTATTATATTTCCTATCATCATTGCTGAATAATAACTTCATTTAGAAATCTCCTCTACAACCTTTGGAAGCTGCCCTCTCTGCAAATGTTATCTCCCCAGGAGCCAGGCAACTTGACTCCTGGCACACTAAACAAAGAACTTCAGATATCACCTTCATTTGAAAGGAGAGCCTTTTTGAATTGGCCAACTTGGTATAAAAGCACTTAGTACATTTTTCCCACCAATCAATTTTAAAATATTAATCATGACTTTATCCTATGGTTACACTCTGAATCTCCACTTCTAGGTAGAGACGAAGATGATGTTCAATAATTCTGGCAGATTTGGATACTTCAGTGGTCAAACCATTATTGAATTGGTTTTCTTTTAAACTTTGGTGAGACGAAAATCTATTTGTAAATGCATCTAAAACTATGCATGCCCACGTTTGGAGAAGATTGTCTATGTGAGACTGGAATCATAATAAATCCTGATCTTACAATAGGCCTTGTAAGTAAAAACTTTGGAGATAATAATGATAGACCAAAGACCTACATTCTACAGTTCTTCACATTCATTTCTGCATGTTGATCCTCATATATGAGCTTTATGACAAAGTTGCCAAGGGCTAATGTCAGTCCCTTTGTACAGACAAAAAAAGCTAAGATGCAGGAAAACTGGAAGGTTTTATTTTTAAAAAAATTCCCAATGGATATAAAATGCTCAGATCCTTTAATTCTCCAAAATCCTCACAAGGATTATGATTAGAATGTGTTTTTATGGGATAAAAGGGACACACACACACATACACACACAATACATCCCGTATGCACAATTACAAAGCATTTCTGTTATTTAGAATACTTACATATGCATACATACACACGTTACTTGGTATATAGCTATAAAGCATTTTTATTATATATGTAACATTATTTGGACACACAGAACACACACACACATCCTTCTGAGATGTTGGTGGAACATTTCCATGAGATTTAATTGAAAGCAAGTGCCAGGAAGAAATGAGGAGTTCCATCTATAGGAAGATGATTGGAGAAGCCATGATGTATCCAGAGAAAGCAATGAATTCTCCCAAGAATCAAATTTAAGCCAAAGGCTGATCCTTTGGTGATGGGATCCTTTATTCTCAAACAGAAAGCTGTTATTATGCAAAGCACTTCTGGACACTTGACACATTTCTGAGTCCAGCTAAATCGGGATGAAAGTTTCAAACTTTTCTATTCCATCTGTGCATGTAAAATCCCTGATATTGGCACAGAAACACGATGATACTGAGGTCTGTTGGCTTTTGGTCAAAGAATATAAGCAAGGGCTTAAGGACAAACACCAGTAGTGAGGACTTCACAGAATCCTTCACAGTATGTTTCCAACGGTTGTTACAGAGGAAGAGGGCCACCTGAAGCCACAGGCAGCTGGAGAGACCCACAAAGAGCTGCTGGGAATGTGCTGACCTTCAGCTGAGGTCAGCAAATGTGGATATGGCGGAAATCTCTAGATGGAAGTAGGTCATCCTGTCGCCAGAGCAGAAGCCATGGCATCCCTCATGGTGACAAGATACTCCCTCAGTGGCCTGCAAACTTCCATCCACCCCATTTTAATGGGGTGACCATCTATGATCCCATTTTAAGGGGAGACCAGACATGCCACCTGAGCCATCTTGGCAGACTAGAAAAGAAATCGGTGATTCTCCAGGTCTATTGACGAGCTAGTAGTGTTTGTTTGTTTCTAAGAAGCAGAAGAAACTTTGAGAACAAGTTGAATCTACTAGTCTTTCACAGAAGTTGAATTTAAGAGAATTAGGACCACTCTGGTCAGTTCCCCACTGGAAAATAGTATCAGGGCAATGGCCTCACCCATTGGACCCCACAGAGAAGCGCCACACTCTAGGGATGGCCTCTGACTATCTACAAAGACTCAGGGTTCTCTTGGTCTGGCATCTAAGGCTCTCTTTCAGGTTTCCTCCTCCTTGGCAGTGGACAGGGTCAGATTTGGTAAGGAACTTGGGTTTAAACCATTACCTCCGTCCTTCATGAGGTTGGTAAAATGCTTAGTCCCAAACTTCAGTTCCCCTTCTCTCTGACTTTGAGAAAGCAGCTCGACAGAGTTCAGTTTCCACACCTTGAAAACAAGGAGAACTAATATCTATATCACAGGGATGCTGTGAGGAGCATGGTCATTTGTACATGGTGAAGAGCTACGCAAATGTCAGCCAGGTGTCATTACCTTGCTAACCTAAGCTTGATTAGGGTAGGCTTGGCTTTGTTCTTCAGCAACCAGCTCAAGAACAGCTATTCCAGTGCCACTGTCTGGTGCCAGCTGGCCTCAGGGGGGTTGATTTAAGCTTAAGAGGTTGTCTGTCTTCTGAATGGGGCCTCTGGGAAACTGTGAGAGGTTCAAAGTCTAAAGGAGTCAGTCATTAACAGCTGCATTTCATTGGGATGAAGTTCAGCAAACATGGGTTGGGATCTGCTGTGGGGGAGGAGGTCACAACTCTTGCTGGAAGAAAGCCCCATAGAGGACAGGACCAGTGAGGGCTGGATCCAACACAGCACTTTGAGATGATGCAGATTGTGATATGGTGGAGGTGATTAGGGGTTCCAAGAGTACAGCCTGGAGGAATAGGGGGTGCTAAATATCCCTCCATTCTCCTCTTCCCCAAACCCCCATCTTTTGTGGGGCCCCACAGGAATTCCCTCTATTCTCCAAGTGCTTCAAGCTCTTTCCTGCCTCAGGACTTTTGGAAAACCCTTCCTTGTTCCTTTTCCCTGCCCTGTGGTCTCATCCTCAATGTCTTTGCCTCTGCCTCTGGAAGTCCTTCCTTAATTATTCCAAATCTGCCAAGATGGCAGAGAGACATATTTTACAGCCCAGTACAGCTTCAAACATCAGTTGCTGAGCAAATAAAGCAATCATGGCTGTTTTCCCCATCAGATGGACTGTGGATTCCACAGGTCCTGGGCTGGGTTTTACTTGGGTTGTTAGTTTTGATTATTGGCCTTACCACCCAGCACAATGATGGGTACATCACAGCTGTTCATCAAATATTTCTCAGGTAAAGAAATATGAGTAATATGAGAAACAGTCCTGAGAATAGAGAGGCAGAGAGCTCAATGCCACTGCAGACAAACAGATCTGCCTGAGCCTAGTCACAGGGACAGGAAGCCAGAGGTCAGTTCAGGCTCCCAGCAAAAGGTCCGTGTGTGGGACATTTTCCAGTCTCAGTGAGGGAAGTGGGCAGGTGTCAGGCTCACAGGGCCCATTGGGAAGCTGGGACTTCATCCCAGGGAAGAAAAGAAGTGTCAAGTCCTCTCAAGCACGGCTGTAACACCCCCAATCCTTTACTTCTTATGGCCAAGACCGAGCCCTGTTTGTTGGTGCCAGATGGGTGCCCCCCAGTCACCCCCCTATCCTCACTCTCCCCCTCTCTACCTCTCACTTTGAGGCCATCAACATTTCCCATCACTACCATGCAAAAAGTAAGTACATCATACGTTAATTTGTATTGTCACTGCGCTGTAGAGCTGTGGTAAAGAGCACATTCATTTTTAATCCACTATGAATAATACATAAATATGTATACAGTGTGGAGGGTCAAGAGGGGTAAGGAGAAAGCAAGTCGTACATTGTTTATAACAAAAGTGGGGAAAAGAGATATTTTTCTTACTTGCTACGATGGAAATAACTGTTCTTTCCCTGTACCTAACGGGGAGAGGAAAATTCCTGCCCTTGGGGGGACCATCCATTAATTACAGCTCACCACTGTGGGCAGCTGGTTTCATAGAAGAGATGGGGCTGCAACTCTGGGGCCTCCAGACTTTCCCAACTGATTGGTCCTGCACAGGTGTGGGTGGCAGATAAGAGAGCAGGGAGAGGGTATGTGACAGCCCCTGGTGTTCAGTCCTGGTGCATTGAGAATACCCCTTCAGGAGGAAGTTCTGATGCCCACTCCTCAAAGCACATGAGCAGGAGGCACGACAGCCAGCATGGAGGTGGTGTGACAGATGGCTTCCCACTTCACACATGGGAAAAGCTGGCCCAGGGAAATGAAGGATCCTCCAAAGTCAGGGCTATGCAGTCAACTGGTTTCTGATCAGGTTGTTTCTAAACACATGCTCATCTCTCCACTCACTCCTGTCCTGTCTGCAACCTCCGGCCAGTGGACGCTTTCCAAAGCAGGATGTCCCATTAGGAACTAAAGATGCTCCAAGAGGGTGTGTCCTGTGCATGTGTGTGTGTTAGAGAGAGAGAGGCCACATGGGCACAGTGGTCTCCAGAAGCGCACTGAAGTCTGGGACGGGAGACGTCTTCATTGGAATATGGAACTGAGGAGTACAGTTGACTCAGTATCTGGAAGTGATTGATTCCAAGACACCACCCACCATGGGTACGAAAATCTGTGGATTCTCAAGTCCCTTAAATAAAATGACGGTTATATTTGTATATAAGTCACATCCTCCCACATACTTTAAATCATGTCTAGATTACTTATAATACCTAATATAATCTAAGCACTATAAAAATTGTTTCTGTACTCTGTTGTTTAGTGGCTAATAGCAAGGGGAAAGCGTTTGCACTCGTTCCATACAGATGCAGCCATCCTAGGCCTAACTACATGGTAAGCAAAGCAGCTGTGAGGTGGGCAGGTCTGGAGAGACAGGACTTGGGAAATGAGAGCAGACTGCCCAGAAGCATGTGGTAGTTTCACTTCATTCGTGTGGATTCAGCCTGGCGCTCAGCACCTGGCAAAATCAAGTTTTGCTTTTTGGAACATTCTAGAACTTTTTCCCAAATATTTTTGGTCCATGGCTGAATCCACAAATGTGGAACCCACAGATTCATGATGTGCAGATCTAGCGAGCCAACTGCATTCTAAGCTACCCCAGACAGATCTACTGCATCCATATTTTATGGTGTCTTCTAGAAAGGACTGGGTGAAAAAGTAGAGAGAAATAACCCTCAGAAGCGGCTCCCACACACAGGGCTTGGGAAGAGCCACTTCCAAGTGGCACCAAGAGAGCTCCTAACAATACCAGATCTCCCTACCATACCCAAACCAGAGCCACCAGAATCCTTAAAACCAAGGACTTGTGCAAATGCACATTGGTAGGTGAGCAAATGGGCCCCCATCAGTGGACCTGCCAGCTTGGGAGGAATCCACAAGGCATGGTTCACAGACCCCGTGGTGGTCTGTTTTCCACCTGGGTGTCCTTAAAACCCACCCAGCACTCACCTGATGTTTTCTGAGTGAAGCTGCAAAAATTGAGCGGCCCCGGACCCTCAACCACCTTCTTCTAGGTTCAGGAGGCCAGCAGAGCCAATGAGATCGTTAAAAATACACAAACAAGTGTCAGTCCTAAGAAAGAGCCATTTCCTCAATTGCATATATTATACCTCTTTTTTAATTTTCCTAATTCCAAATAGGCAAGAATGGCTCCAATCAGGTACATAATTTATGTTTTCAGTTTTTAAAAAATATTCATCCATCTAATCAAAGATGCTAAAACACTTTGGAATATCCTTCGTACAAATAATTTTAGGTTTTAAATTTCCCATGATTTGGGTTTTAATTTAAAAGGTTACTCAAAAAAAGTTCTTATTTTGAAAGTGAATTTTGATCCATGTGGTTATGGATTGGAGACATTACTGATAACTCATGTTTGGTTTAATATATAAAACATAGATATGTATATAGAAAGGAATTAGTATACATGCATATATTTTCTTGCTAATCAACTGAGAAGGCCTAGAAGTGAAGACATTGATTTCTAGTACAATCTCAAAAATAAAGAAGTCAGGCATAGGGGCTGGAGAGGTGGTTCGGCAGTTACAGTGCTTGCCTGGCATGTGCGCGTACACGAGTTCAAACCCCAGTACCACGTACACAACAAAGTGTCCAAGGAATGAAAGTTATATGAGAAACTAAATAAAAGTTGCTTCTCTCTTTCTCTCTCTCTCTCTCACACTCTCTCTCCCTGTCTCCTCTTTCTTTAAAAACAACAACAACAAAAAAGTCAGGCTTGGTTGCACACACCTATAATCCTGGTTACTGGGGAGTTGAGTCAAGGACAGACTGGGCAACTTAGCAAGACCCTGTCTCAAAACAAAATATACAAAAAAAAGAGAGAGATGTAAATTAGCGATAGAGTGCTTGCCTAAGTAATTGCCTAAGTAGAAACAAAGCCCTGAGTTTTATCACTAGCGCCACCCAAAAATAAATAAATAAATACATAAATAAATAAAGGAACCAAGACTCCTCAGAGAAATGGCTGATTCTAGCTCTGGGAAGGTAATGTACAAGATCATTCTGGAATATTTTGTCCCAAAAATAAGAAATTTTGTGTATTTATATATACATATATATTTTTAAACACATATTTATGAGGACATATGGATGCATCAAAGTAGCAAGGAGCCAGCTGAAGAACCCCCAAAGCTCAAAGTTGGAACAATTTGAGCAAGAAAGTAGATAACACAGTATCAAATTATAACCCAAAGTATAAAATATCAAGTCACATTGACAAATTATTGAATCAATCAATATGTGGGGAAGAAGAGTCCAAACACCTTGTGCACTCCATATAATTGATGTAGCTACTCCCCATGGGAGGAGGTGGAACAAAATCCCCCCCCTTTTTCTTTTTATTTCTTTTCTTTCTTTCCTTTTTTTTTTTTTTTTTAATACCAGGGATTGAAACCACTGAATCACATTCCCAACCCATTTTTCTACTTTTTATTTATTTATTTATTTATTTTAAGAGAGAAGGACAGAGAGAGAGAGAGAAACAATTTTTAATGAGTTTTTCACATGGCTTTCGTTGCTCGGACACTTGGTTGTGTACATGGGTGCTGGGGTTTGAACCCGTGTAACTCATGCATGACAAGCAAGTGCTGTAGCTGCCGAGCTACCACTCCAGCCTTTTTTTATTTTATTTATTTATTTATTTATTTATTTATTTTTGAGATAGGGTCTCACTAAGTTGCTTAGGGCCTCACTAAATTGCTGAGGCTGGCTTTGAACTTGTGATCCTCCTGCCTCAGACTCCTGAGCATGCTAGGCATGCACCATTGGGCCTAGCAATTGTCCACTCACTTCTTAAGTGTGGACTACACATGGTGACTTCCTTCCAAAGTCTGTGTAATGGAAAGGAGCACAGAGTAACTTCACAGTGGAGGCACCTGCCCAAGGCCACCTCAGCCAGGTGACCAAGATGGTATTGATGGTGGGCATCCTTCATTTATGTAAGTACAGCACTTTCCCTCTATAGTCCTTCTTCCCCAACCCATAACTTTGGTCCAATCCCAAGAAGCTGCAATGGAGAGACATTCTACAAAATACTCCTTAGATGTGTCCAGGTCATCAACAGCAGGAAAAGCCTGTGAAACTGTCACAGTCAAGAGAAGCCTAAAGAGACATGACAGCTAATGCAATGTGGTCTCCTGGATGGGATCCTAGAGCAGGAAAAAGGACATTAGGTAAAAACTAAGGAAATATGAATAAAATATGAACTTTACTTAATAGCAATGTATCAATACTGGTTCATTAATTGTGACAAATGTACTCTACTGGTGTAAGATGTTAATAGTAGGGGAAACTGGCTGGGAAACATGGGAATTCTCCTTGATACCTATACAACTGTTTTGTAAATTCAAATCCATCTTAAAATTTTTTAGAAGATTACTTTAAAAAGTTTCTTTAAAAATGAATTTGGTTGATTTTCAGTGAATAGAGAGATCTCGACACCCCTGAGTAGGGGTCCAATGTCACAGACACAAGCAGGTGGCTCTCAACTTTCCCTGGAGATGCTTAAAGGTCAGCAGAGGGAAGGAGCACTTAGATGCCCTGCTGGGCCTGCTACTCCAGGGCCCCCCAGGGGCACAGCATTTTTTATTACTCAAGCACAGTGGTTAAGACTGGGTTACTCTCAGGTCAGACACCAAGACTCAGACCTCTTCTGTCTCTTCTGGGTTGTGTGTGCGCTTGAACCTTTCAGTCTTAGTTTTCCCATCTGTAAAATGGTCATCATCATAGTAGCTTGGGCACAGGGCTGTTTGTGATGAGGATAAAATGAGATTAGGCTTGTACCATGCTTTGTCAATGAGTGGCACAGGGAAAGGGTGACAGAAGCATTGAATAGATATGGTTACAAGTATCAAGATACTCCCACTATTAGTGCCGTGGCATGGTAGCCCTGCTCTAGATACATTTTGATTCCTCTGACAATGCTCAAATCAGGTGTTGTGATCTCCACTTGCCAAACAGGGACACCAAGGCTCTGAGAGGCAACACATTTATCCAGGACCACAAAGCTGAAGAATGGCAGAGCTCACCCTGCTGTGATTTACTGTCTCGCATAGCTTCAGGTTCAAGTTGAGTGTG
The DNA here is from genome assembly GCA_004027875.1 of Aplodontia rufa. Lineage (NCBI taxonomy): Eukaryota > Metazoa > Chordata > Mammalia > Rodentia > Aplodontiidae > Aplodontia > Aplodontia rufa. Next base: position 178,338 of record PVKS010000205.1, on the reverse strand, counting down.
CAGGAACGCTTAGAGGAAGGTGGACTCCAGGAGGGTGTCTGCAGAGAGGGTCTCTAGCTGTTGACTGTTGCACTGTGGAGCCCAGCTCAGCCACCGCCCCACCTCCATGCAGCCCTTCCTGGGCCTGGGCTGAAGGAGGCCACCTTCCTCAGCCACTTCCTCCTGACTCTGTTTATTTCTGCCCCTGGCTGCTGCAGTCCTTGGAGGCACCATCCTGCCTGGGTGGTCAGTCGACCTCCCAGCAACATGCGCTCAACAGCCACTATTGATCCAGGATCTTAAATCATCCCCTGGATTGTATGAAAGCATTTATGTTTATCATTAAATAACCTTCAAAGGGTCGATGAACTTACTTTCCTTTTTTGAAGATTTTTAGATGTGTAATATAATAATACTCTAATGATACCCAGAGTTTGTCTCCGGGCGAACTCATTTAATCCTGAAAGAAATGCTGGAAAAACCAGAGAGAGAGGACACTGGCCCCGGTGCGAGGGGGACACTGGAAGCAGCAGGGGTTGGTGGCCCTCCCCCCACCATCAGAAACTCTCTTCTGCCTCCCAGGATCTGGGGGCTTGGAACACAGCACTGGGAAGGCAGATTTTAAATGGAAGGAAGCTGACCAGTTTTAATTTAACAGCCTCAGGAAAGCACTAGTGTCAGAGTTGGATACTATTACTAAAAAACAAAAAACTAGATTTAAAAAAAAAATTAAAATAACTTTTAAATATTAAGTAAAATTATTAAAGTGGTACTCAAAATGGCAAAAATCAGAGGGTTTCTAAAATTAGCAGATGTGACACCTACTATTCACAATTTTAATTCTCTTATGCTCCCTTCTTAGGGATATTGGGCTAAGCAGAGTTATCGGAAGCCCCCTATGCAATAAGGTGGGCTGCAGGTTGTAAGGAACACATATATGCAGACATATTTACACATACATTTACACATGCAGACATATTTACACACATTTGCATAGGCCAGCCCTGCCCTATGTGAATTGTCCTCAGAAAAACAGTGTTAGAGGAAAACACGCAGCACATACCAAGCCAAGTCCCTAAATCTCATCTGTACTTGTGTCCATCCCTCCTCTCTAACCTTGCATGGCTCCTGTTTCTCACCACAGCATCTTGCTTTCTCAGTGGCTTTCCAGATTGAAAGCCCTTCCTACCTGATGCACGTTGCCACTCCTGCTCAAAATTTGCTCACCTCCAGCCCCCAAGTCTCCTTCCAGCGAGAGTTGTCAAAACCCTGACTCCTCCCGGAAGCTCATAGAGCTCCCCTTATTTAAGGCACCACACAATCAGGTCCCGTCAGTCCTTGCTCAGGAAGGGCTTTGTGTGATGTGGGATTGGGGGAATCTCTCCCCTCCTGCTAGGAGGCAGCAAACTTTTTCTGCCTCTGCGCATAGTAGGGGCTGGATAAGGAAGGAATCAGAATTTGTTCTCCTTAAATAGCTGCTTCCTTGGGGAGGAGGTGACCTCCTCTGTCCAACCCACATTCTCATGGTCACAAGAACCTGGTGACACCCTGGGGATTGGACCCCAGGGTGACCCCAAAAAAGGCAGCCCTGACCTTGGACAGGGTGATCTCAGCTTCTGGTCTTGTGAGGAGCACACACATCCCCACCTTGCTTCTCTCCACCCTGCTCATCCCCTTGAACTTGGTTTCCTTCCTCAGCGCACAGTGCAGGCCATCTCTCCAAAGGGGCGACACTGCAGAACCCTCCCTGGGAGGCTGCCCCTACTTGAGGAGCGCTCTATACCTGGAATCCCCACCCCTCCTGCTAATTTCTTCTCCTAGAAAATCCCGGCACTCTATGCCTCCTTAACTTCCAACCCTGCTTCCTACTCTGCCTCACATTCTCAATGTCTATGGAGGATGCTGAAGGTCATGGCCACCTTCAGGTGCACCTTGGCTCCCTGGGTGGCTTCGCATTTTTTGCCATTTCCTGCAGTGAGGCTCAGTTTCCCAATCACAGTTCTAAGAACCTTTCTCTTTCCTCTCCACTGTACCCCACCACCCTGCCTCTTCTTGGGTGGGGCTAGATTGTACCACCCACCCCAATGTGAGTCTCTAAATCCCAAAGGTTGCCCCGTGGCAAGTGGCAGCACCATGGATCCACCACTACCCTGAACGTCCATGCATCCACCCTCCCCAGGGGTTACAAGCTGGAAGCCTATACACCATTTTCTTTTTTGTCCCCAATACTATTTTTACAACAAATTGTAATACACTCTCAATGTTTAAAAACAAAAAGATTTCACATAAAAACATGGATTTCAGTTTCTCTTGAAAAGTCAGAAGGTCTGGCAAGATGTTCCGGAGGCAGTCACTGTGGAGCCGGGTCCCAGTCGCTCCTGCTTCCTGGAACTCGCTGCCTGGCACCCTCTTGCCCTTTGGCTCACTGTACGCCCTGGGTATCCCCAGCCAGGAACTGGGGCCATCAGAGTTTTCCATCTCTGCTTTGTACAGTTCTCCTCTCACAGACCCACGGCTCACCTTGTATGAGGGCGGGGTGGGGAGGCTGGGCGAGGCTTTTGTGTGTTTTCCCATTCAGCAGATGGGTCGCATTCCTGTACACACCCAGGGAAATAAACAAGTGGGTGGTCTCCGCTGGTTCAATGGTTTCCTGTTTTCCATTGTGTCGCTTAAAATGAACACATCAGCCTTTAATTGTACTTTCTGTTTTATTGTACAATTTAAATATGGGAGGGGGGCCAATATTGGAACTCAGCTTGTGCCAAGGGTGTGCTGTGCTCTGTGTTACACTAGCAAAGATATGGGTTGGGGGTAGGCGGTGGGGCAGCACAAAACACTTCCTGGTAAATAAATATCCAATCCACTAAAAGCTAGTAGCCAAGGTTATTTGCAGGTAATTCACTACCTTCACATATCTTCTATAAAAAAACATTAGTGCATTTCTTACGAGGTGGGGGTTCATATGGGCTATGGAGCAACTCACCAAAAATAATGTGGCAGCAGCCACATTCCGTAGGAATGCAGTGCTGCTGGATTGTGGTAACGTGAATTTGTGTGTGAGAGTCGCACATCCCTCTTTCCATAAAGGAATCAGCATCGACCATCCCATCCCTGCAGTGTATGTCCATACAGATGGCCACGCTGGATTCATTTAAAACAGTTACTTTTTATCATGCCCAATTCAACAAACTGGTACCGTGAACAATGGAAAATCACAAAGTAAAAAGGAAAGATGGAAACATAAACTTTCCAACATTCAGCCCTTGCCGAGTGCCACTAATGTTGTCACATGCCAAAAATAAATAAAATAAAGCCTAGAAGAGAGGGTTTTTTTTTCCTTTTTCTTTCATGAAGTCACAAAGGAAATGCTACTCCTTTCTTCTCTTTTTTCCCCCCTATAAAAGGCTCTCTCTAAAAAATCAAAGGTGTCAGACTTTGCTTTCTCTGGCTGGCATGATCTGGAATATGGCTGAGGAATGACAGATGTCGGCACCCAGCTGCAATGAAGCATGCTAAAGTTTCCGTCTAATCCACTTATTTCTCTGTAGTCACGTAAACCAAAACAAATGGGCAGGGCTTTACATTAGGAGGAAAAAAAAAAGAAACCACAGCAGCAGGACTTTGTTGCATAATGTAGCCTCCACGCCATCTTGGTATCACATTCCCTTGTGCAGAGGGAAAGGCACCTTGCCATGACAGCGGGTCCCTCCAAGCATGGCCCCCCAAGGGGCCGATCTGTGGCCCCCTTTGTCCCGTGTCAGACACTGTTTCCAAGGGAGAGAGAAGTTGGGTCACGATGGGTGGGTGGGTGGGGTGTCAGAAACACAGGGAGGCCCCAGAATGAGCACCCACGTGCCTGCACACACCAGCACCCCTCTGCACGCTTGCACGCCAACACACTCCCAGGTTTGGGAGCTGCTAAACTAAGATGATCAGTTTAATCACCAGCACCATCGTTTTCAACTACTTGAATAAATCCAGAGGAATTATAAACGGAGCCCGTGTGTAATTAAAGTGAGGGTTGTTAGACTCTTCATTTAATAAAACACTTGAAAAGAAAAGCCCTCGTAGGTTTAGCTGGGCCTCCGGGAACAGGAGGGTGAGCACCAAGGCTGCAGGAGGCAGGGCTCCCTGCTTTGAGCGTGTAGGGCGGCCACCTTCTGAACCCAATCCCCTTTAAATCTTGTAAGGAGCGAGAGAGCGAGGATCAGGAGTCTGGGGCTCTGTCACCGCCAGCAGTTCCAACAGCTGCGAAGCACTCTTTCAGCGCAAGTCACAAGAAGAGATGTGACGGATTTCGCCCATGGCAGAATGGCGTTCCGTTTCTGGCCCTTCAGGCAAAAACAGTAAAGGCAAAGAGGAGAATTTGAGATTTCCCCCCTTAAACTTCCCACAACAACCTCAGCGAAACCACATGACTTGCCTTCTACAATCTCCCTGGTGTGTTCACCGCTACTTTGGCAGGAAATCAGAATTACTGTTATATAAATTCCATCTGATGCCAGAGCGGCCATCTGTGAGTAAAACTGCTTCACCTACGTCTGCCTGCAAAGCCACTCTCCCAGAGACAAGGGAGAAGGGGGAAAAAAATTTGATTAATTTGCAGAATGCTTGTGATTTGCTCATATATTATTATAACTGCTCATCAGCACATGACAAATTCCCAGCCCTCGGTGCGGGCACCCGTTTGGTTTCAGCAGTTTCTTGCGTCGACACCTGACAGACTGCAGGGCCTCTAATGACTTTCAGATGCTTACAAACAGTAATTCTATCTTCAGAATAAAAAAGAAAAATCCGTAGGAAGAAAAGAGGAGCGAGTTCGTCTATTTCATTTCCTTCCTGTATATCAACATGATTTAACTCTAAGGGCAGCCACAGCTTCCAAGAGGGGGGCCTCTCAGGCCTGGCCACGACCGCCTGGGGAGACAAAGACCCCCAGTCTCTGGACACAGAACGGGCAGAGGCCACTCTTGAGGGTGATGCCAGGCAGTGCTGGGTGCCTGCCACTGCAGGGTGGCTCTTTCCCTCCCTGTGCTTCGCAGCAGAATCCCTCTCATTTGTCCATTTTTAATACCCTGGTAACCTCTCCCGTTCTCTGCAAACACATCTGCCTCCTAACTGCAGTTGGAGTTCTGGCTTCCCCCCTCCTCCCTCCCCACCCTTTTTTTTTTCTTCTTTGCTTTTAAAACTCTGATTATGGCTTCTGAAGCCCTGCCTCTGTGCTTGATTGCCTGTTTTAGATTAGAGATTTTAGCAAGGAGACAAAGAGTTCAGAATGCACATCAGTCCCGCATATGAGGACCCACAGAAGGAAAAGCGATAAAATGCGATGTGCCATCTGTCCACAAACAATAACCTGCGTGTTTGGAGGCTCACAAATTATTTAGCACACAACCTTCCCAAATTACAGAGCCTTGAAGCAGAGCAGAGTCTGGGAGCGAGACCCTCTTTGATGTCCCCTGGTATTTCCCACCCCCCTCACCCTCACCCCCAAATTGATTGCTAACAGTTGAGGAATGTCCCGGTGACAAGTAGATTTTTATTATCCGGATCTTCCTATTACATTTGGCCCAGGATCCGAGCAGGCGCAGGCTCCCCCCTGGCCACAGACCTTTTGGGACAACGGGACCCAGATGCAAAGTCTGTCTCCTTTTGCTTGCCTTGGGCGGGGTGGGGAGGGGTTCATGAGCAGACCCCACTTCCAAGACCGAGAGATCTGCTAAACTCGGGCTGCTCAGCATCTGCCTTGGAAGGATATGCAAGATTGTGTTCAGGAGGCTTCTTGTCTGCACAAGTTGCTCTCCCTCCCCACCTCCAGCCCTCTTTCCAGAAACCTATTCTAATACCTTCCCCAGTTCAGACTGTTAGGAAAAGCCTCACTGACCCACGGGCCATAAACGACTCACAGTAGTTAGCCAGTGTCTTTAGACAAGCTATGAAATTCCTTCCAAAATGATTTACTAAAATGGTGGGGAAAGAAGGAACAAGCATTGCCAAAGGGGGGAACCATTTTTATTTGTGGTGGGTACATAATTTAGCACACACTTCTTGCTCTTTGTTTCAAGATGAGACTGCACATGAAGTACCAGGGCTTTGCCAGAGCATCTCCTTTAGCCATTACATCCTGTTAAGTTAGGTCCCACTGTTATGATCCTCCCATTTCACAGAAGGAGAAGCTGAGATTCAAAGACCGTCTGTAATGTGCCTGGGTAAAACAGAAAGTAGGGCAGTAGTGTTTGAGACCAGTGGGTCTAGCTCCAAAAGCCTCTTCTCCAAACCATCAGAGCCCCTAGTTCCTGCTTTAAGAGCAGAACTGAAGGCAGAAATTTCGTGTCAAAGAACCTAATGGAAAACTTTGCATGATTATTAATAAACAACCAAACAAACACACACTTTGCAAATGGAAGCATTTCTTTCCTGACTCTCAAAATAGACACATCGTTACACAGAGAGTGAGAGAGAGACTAGACCTGAATGTGAACGAAATGAGGCTTCATTACCAAATTCATTGCAAGTTTAATTATTCGGATGCAAGTTCCTTTCCAGTGGCTTCCTCCCTGGAATCCTCCAGCCTGACCTGACAGACTCCAGCTCTCGCTTACCTCCTCAGTAGGACTTAGGTCCGCCCTGGATGTCCCTGTACAGGGAAACTCTTTTCTCCTCCTGTGGGACAGTGGCCCAATCTTATTGGTATTTGTTCCCAAACACTATGGAACACGTGTACACAGTAGGTGGCCAGCAAACTGATTGCACAGGGCTGAACTACTGAACAGACCTCAAGGATGCCCACTCCGGCATGTGCTGAATGTAAGATTGTTTTCCAGGCTTCCCTAACCTGAAGTCAATTAAGACAGGGTAGTTTGTCTGAAACCAAAGGGTGGGAGGGGGAATCTCACTGACATCCTAACAACCAGATGTTTGTTTTATTTTTTAAAATACACAATGCTAAACGACAAGCCACACTAAATTTCCACTGCTGGTAACTCTTAGTGAAACCGAATTCTGTGTGTCTCAGTCCCAAGTAGCAGGCACAGATGGCTATTTTGTTCTTTTGCTCTTCACCATTACCATCACTGTCTTCTCTTACACATGCATCAAGCTTTATAATTTGCTAAGAGCTTTTGTATACATGATTCCATAGAACACGGGGACGGAGGAGCCGCCCAAGGAAGTCCCAGGTTGCTGAGTGGCCCAGATCTTCGCTGGGCACTGAAAACATGCACCACACACCCACCCCAGCACCTTCCTAAGCCCAGGGCCATCTTCATGTCAGAGAAAATCTCCTAATTTTTACTTCCTTACTGATGACCACATTGTCACAAAAAGTAACTACAGCCGATAAGAAATGTTAACCCAAATGAGTGAATTTACCAAACTCTCTCCTCTCCCAGAATGATTTTTTAAAAATTGGAAAGGGAAAGAAGAAAGGAATCTCCTCCCCAAAAAAGAAAGTTTCTGTTTTTAATTGTGGGTTGTCTAGCTATTACACACACCTCACTTTACACACGGTTTTTGTCTTTTGCCCTCAAGTATTGTACACGGATTATCATCTCATTGACTCTTCAAAAAGATGTTAGGCTGAAATCCAAAATTACTCCAATTACAGGCAAACAGGTTCCAGCAATGAGGAAGACACCTTGACCAGGCTGTTGAAGGCAGTCAGCTCTAGCTGCATGACCTTGAACAGGCTCCTCCAGATCCCCAAAGCCTCAGTTTCCCCATTTATCAAAGAGGTGAATGCTAGTACCTTTCTCGGAGAACATGGCCAGGCCCAGTGGGGGTACTGAGTGTGGAGCGCAGATCACGGAGTGGACAGTGCCAACCTTATCCATGGCTATGACCATAAATGTCAGCTTCTGTTATTCATCAGAACATCAGAAGCCACTGTCCCTGAAGCCGCTGGCTGCCATCACTCCAACCAAAACAACAACAACAACAACAAAAAAAAAAAAACTTCTCCATTCTGGGGAGCACAAAGTGAGAGGTTGCATAGGTTAAGTACAGCCCCTGTGCTGATCTAACCCCAAAGCAGAGCTGCCTTAGATATGTGTCACTTCCTCAGGTACAGGCTTAAATGAAATATTGAAGTCCTTCAGTTTAAAGTGGGGGTTCCAGAGGCTATAGTAAGAAAATTAAAGCAACCAAGTGAGAGCATGTTATGCATGCTGGATAACTGCCTTTTGATATAGCTTTTTACTACACATTTGGTATTATGGATCCATAAGAGATAAATGTGTATCATGGAATATATAAAAGTGCCACCAATTGTCAATATGGATTCACAGGCTGTATTAAGAATATTCTATAAAAGACACTCAAAATATGATGGATGTGCATAACTAAGTGAGTGATGCTCCTGGCGAAAATTTGGGAAAGTGCATCTTAAGCCCTAAGGACATTTATTAGACACAGCAGCCCAAATTCAGCTGACATTTTAAAAAAGTCCCTTGACACTCAGAACAAAGAGTCCTCAAGCACACTCTTTCTGCAAAGCGAGGATTCAAAAACACACATAAAAATGAAATGTATAAATTCCAAACTCTGGGCTTGGGTGGGAGGAAGGCAGGATTTGATCAACTGAGTTATTAACCCAGAACAAATGTGGACATTGATTCTCAGGACGCTTGCTGGACTCCCTGTGTAGCTCCGGGCAGCAGAGCTGGGGCGGACTGAACTGATGTGGGCTCTCGCTTCCAATCTTAAATCTACGTATTTGTTGGGCAGCTAATCCTCAGAATGAATTTGAAACTTGGACATGATGATTCTGCTGCCTTTACTTTCCTGGAAACCATAAACACATTGTTTTGCTCTTGAACAAAATGATAAAGTAAAACATTGTTAGATTCCTATACACTCAGAAAAATTAATCTTTTGCCTCTTGTACATTCAGTGAAATAGCATATCCCCAGAAAATACAAAATCATCAGTTTCTACAAGAATCACACAAATAAAAGCAAAAAATAAAATGTAAAGGTCAGAATAAAATACTAAGCATATCCTCAAAAATAGATATAAATATTTGCATGTATTTTATATACCATGTGTTCTGAAAAGTGCCCCATCGAAATGGATGACTGGATTCCTAATGTGTGTGAGCCTTTTTTTTATTTTTTGATAGTTTGATTTGTTTGTGAAGGCTTCCAATTTCCCAAGATGTAGACATTACGCACATCAACTGAAAATAGACCTTTTTAATTGAACTGTTAGGTTGAAAACGATGCATCCTTGAATTTCCCACTGAAAGATAGACAGTGATTACTTACAATAGGGGATTTATCACTTCTTGCCCTTTTGGTTAAGATCAAGTGTATAATAAAGGATTTAGCCACTGACTTCCCTTTTGTATGAGGAGGACTTTATCAACAGACCATATTTAAGTGAATAGTGCCAAATAAAATTCCACAGTAAAGGACAAATTATCTCCTAGCCGGATGTGGGTGGCACAAGGCTCCATTGATGCCATGTCCTGTACTCCCAGAAGGGAGTCCGGCAGAGTCCGAGCTCAGATCCACCAAAGTTCAAATTTGACTTGCTTCCCCAAGCCGAACGTGGGAATGTGGCAATCTGCGATTTATTTCATTTTAATTAAATTTTGTTTCACATCCTGTTTTGCAAGTCAGCAAGATGGACTGGATTTGCCAAAAGGGGGATGAAATAAAGACGGGAAAGAAGTTCCCCCGCGCGCAGGCATGAATTAGCAGCCCAGTGTTTGCCTGGCTGGGGCTGAAGCCTTTCTCTGGAACACGACTCTGTCAGTGGAGCCTGTCTTGCCCACAGTATCACAGCCCTGCTATCTCCTCGCTGAAGGGCCTATTTGTCTGCTTTAAGTGAAATCACTCAATTCTCAAAAGTCAGTGGAGGACTCTGGAAGGGGGAGGGTTCGGATAGGCTACTCCAAATAAGTTCCATTAATCAAAAGACACAGTGTAATGTAACTAATATTTTACAATTAGGGGAGACAAGATGGAACTAAAAGCCATCTATCTCTCTTATACCACATGATCATCGATTCATAATCGGGGACTGAGAGTTGCACAAAGATGCATTTACTGGATGGGGGGAGTGGGGGAGGGCCGGCCTGAGCCGAGATAATGAACGCGATGAGAGCGCGCAACGCTGAAGGCTGAGGAGAGATGACAGAGGAGCTCAATGCTGACGGATGACATGAAGACACGAGCAGATACCTGACAGCCCGCGGGAGCCGCTGCGCTCCTTCCCCAGCATTATGATCCTCAATTATCTTGGTAAGGGACTAAGAGGGGGAGAACGAGGAGGCTGGCTGAGCTGGCGGTCACTTAGCGCTGGGCCCATGCGCGACGGTGCCACGCTGCCAGGGGAGCCCGCCGGGCCCCAAGCGAGCACCACTTTGTGCGGCTGTGGTTTCCATTGTCAGCGCTCCTGGGTACACCGGGGACAACGCGGGGATGCCCGGCGCTCCATCTGTTTTGTAATAAAATCCCTAACTCTTCAAAGGGACACATTTTTTTTCTTTCACTGCCACCTTCAGGAAAAGGAAAAAAAAAAAAGAATTGGCCCTTTCAAAAAAAAAAAGATGAAGAAGAAAAGAAAGAAAAAGAAAAAAAAGAAGAAAGAAACAAGTGGGAAGAGGGCTTCCTGGGGCTTAGGGGCGGCTCTCTGCTGCAGAAGGAGCTGGCTGGAGACAGCTCGCACTCCCTCCCGAATGATCTTCACAGAACTCCGCAAATGAGTGATGCGAGGAGGGAAATGAGCCGGTAGGAGTTAAAGGCAGAAGCTGAGAAAATGGGAGAGCGAATCGGGAGGGAAGTTTGGCAGGCCCATCAGCGACCCTGGGGAATTATGAATGACACCAAGGAGAAACTTTCTTCCTGCTTTAGCCCCATCTTGAGCACCGCCAGGGGCTAGGGTCTCTGGTTCCCAGACATTCCCTACTCTGCCCCGAGATTTCTTTGTAAAGGTACAGATGGCTTCAAGCAAAAGCTCATTTAGCGTGTCTTCTCAACAAAGAGAAACTAATGATGCTGTGGGAGGCAGAGAAACTTGGGGTCTCAGCAAAATGGCAGGACTGGGGCAGGTGGCAGAAGTGAGTTTCCAAAACCCTTGATGAAAGTAGAGGACCACAGTGGCTGGGAAGGTGTCCTGGTCCCCCCTTGCTGGCCATTTCTTCAATATACATATACTACACTGCTATAGTGACAAATTATGTAATATGTACAAATCCCATAGTGAAGCCAGAGGGTCAGAGAAAACGTGATTTTTATGGTATTTGATTTTTTAAATCAAAACTTGACTATTGGACCCGTTGCCTATGGATGGTGCCTGACTTCCCCTCCCATCTGGCCTCTTTTTTCTTTCCACCTTGCAGGGGTCTCTGCCCAGTGTGCAAGAAGGAGTCAAGACATTCAGAGACCCTAGAATTTGATTCCCCTACAGAGCAGTGGGAATTCTGTGTATATGAAAGTATTTGTGTGCACACACAACACAGCACAGAAATAAAAATGCTCCCCAGTTGCAAGAGTCTTCAGATACTCCAGCCACCTTGCCCAACTGTCAAATCCAACAGCTCAGATGGGCTAGGGTGATAAAGCCTCCAAAAGTCTTCTTCCACAGCACTCCCTGTCCCGGTTGCTTCATCCCTGGGGAAGATGGATGAAGCATGGCAGACAGGTGTACCACCCTCACGGCTGGAAAATCCAAACACTCAGGGTATTAGATGAAATAACACTCATACCCATTCGGTGGTCTGCACAGCTCTTTCCAAAAACTTGGTGAAGTCACCCCCCTCCCCACCACCTCACCAAAGTTACCTAAAGGTGCTAAGGATAAGAGACCTCTGGGGATCCAAGAAAGGTCCAATATGGTAGGCTAACCAGAGGACAAAGGTGCTAAATAAAATCAATTTGCCTGGCCTGGTAGCTGTAATCCAGAGACTTCCCCCCTTCCCACTTGACCCCCTGGAACCTGCACTGAGGCCATAAGTGGCCCCAGGAGGCTAAGCCTGAGTGTCCCAGACATAAATAGGGTACAAGTGTGCCTGCCCTAGGAGGCTCTGTGAGGGCCACTTTGCTGATGGGTCCAGGGTCAGGTCCTAGCTGCTGCAGGCAGCTCTCCAGCATCAATCAGCCCCTATGAAGTCATCCCGTGAAGCCAACAGCCCTTGCCTGGCCTGAACTTAAGATTTCCTAGTTCACGGGAAGACTCTTTGATGCAGAAAAACTGAACCAAGCTGTAGCTGGGTAAAATGAAGTATGAAAGCAAGCCAAAGCCTAGTCTTTGAAAACCAAGTTCCAGGACTAGAGTTCTTACACGTGGTTTTAACCTTTCCAATGCCATGATTTTGCCCTTAAGCGGAAATGAAATGAGAACTAAAAATTTTCAGGGAGAGTGAACGGATTTACTGAAATCTCTACCCTGAATCCATGGAAATTTGATTTATTGTCTTTGGAAGCAGTCTATGCATCAGGACATTTGTGTATGTGAAGATCCTTGTGGGTATTGGTTGAAGAAGTGATTCTTTTTGTGGCTTGAATACATACAAGATTCAGAAGATAAATGGTGTACTAAGAGGAACTTCTAATTTGAGATATTTTTAGAAACTACATATATATGTAAAGTGTTACATGCTTGCTTGCCAATGTGTTTTTTTGAAAGCAGTGTTATAGGCATGAATTCTTAATTTGAATGAGGTATGAGTGAAGGTATGCATTACATGTCAGTCTAATAACTCAGCTATGTCAATAGGCAAGAACTGAGAGTTGAGGATATTCCATGTACACCCTTCACATGATGGAAGAATCACAGAATAGGATCAAGTGGATGAGATGATTGCTGAGTGAATGGTTTAAGACTCCACAGGTTCTGGAAAATCCAGTCTGTGATTATTATGGATTGTGGTCACATATTTCTTTAGTACCTGCATTGGAAAGTTAAGATCTTTGAAAAAATATTTAGTGAGCAATTCCACTCCCCTTTCTGAGGACATCCGAATTTCAGATACCACTGAACTTAGCGTGGAAGACAGGTAGAAAACATGCCCTCTTAGTCTCAGACGAGGTGGGGTGGCGGCCACTAAAAATTAAATAGGAGAGGCTTTCAAAATGAAAACAGAACATTTCCACAATCATAAAATCATCTCTAACACTGCAATACTCCTTGAACTCCAAACAAATTATTTGGAAAGATATTAAGCCTGGAAGGTCTTTCAAATTCCTTATTAGAATGGAGATTACTTAGAGCTCATGGCCAAATCACATACAATTTGACCCAATTCTTTTCCACCCTTTCATATCATTTGATATTAGGCAGAAACTATTGTTCGAATGCAGAAATTCATTATCCTCTTCTCCAGCCAAGGCCAGGCTGAGAAAATTCCCAGAGACCTGGCTTTCAACCTTTTATTGCAGCAATAAAGGTGGTCTTTAGTGCCACCTAGAGGAAAGAGGGTTGCATAGCATGTGAGTCACTCGGAGGAAAATTAAATACAGCTGAATAATTGAATGAGAGGGCAAGTTGAATCAGGGGTCACCATCTGTTTGACTAGAATTGTTGGCACATTTCAGCTAAGCCTCACGCGCCTCGTAAACATGCTTACAGTTATCATAGCTCGCATTGCCCTAAAATAAAAGAAAATTGGTCCTAAAATAAGCCTGAACTAATTAAACATATACCATCTTGTCGTCATGGAGACCAGAGTGAAGGTCATCAGATTCTTACGGCATTCAGGAGGGTGTTGGTGCCAAAAAGAGACAGGTGATTCTTTCAACTCCTGGAGAGAGGGCATCTCAGGGTTCTGGATGGCAGGGAGGTAGGGAGGGAAGGACCACCAACCATTCACATCCCTCTCTCCTCTCTGGGCCTGAGGGGGGCGGGCGAGGGAGAGAAGTGAGGAAATGGCATCACATCTGCAGAATCCTGAGGCAGTGTCAGGAGGGACGGTGAGGTGCCCCCTGCCAACGTTACTTCATGTGATGCCCAATTGGCACATTTGCCCCGTGGGTGGGGGTGGGGGAGGCATCTTTCCAAAGAAATGGGTGTCGTGTCTGAACTGGATCCCTCTGCCAGCTTCATCTGAGAGAGCTGGTCGTTTACCAAGAATCTCGATGCGGCTGGTGGGGAGTGCACGTGTGTGCACAAGTGTGTGTGTGTGTGTGTGTGTTTGTGTGTGGTGTGTGTGTGTGTGTTACTGTACTCTGCGTGCACATGCATGTTTGGGGAGATAAACAAATTCAAATTGTACATCTCATAAATTTCCCTGATAGTTAGATCCCCCCTACCTTGGAGAAACATGCTGGACTGGAGTCCTAGGCACACAGTGGACTTACTGGGGGTCAACTGGGAACAGACAATGTGCTCTCCCCAAACTTGGGGAATTCAAGAGTTGCAGTTATGTTTTAAAGTATTTGCATGGGGCTGGGTTAGGAACAGATAATCCATGATTTGGAGCTATAAAGATGGGGCTCTCAGCACCTCCCTCCCTTTCTCTTCTGTGCCCTAAAAAGGCCTCTTTCCTTTTCCCTTCCACCCTGCCGGGCTGGAACTGCTCTGCCTTTTTCCCTTCCCTTTTGCACTGTCGATTATGCACAAATCACTTATGGAAGCCACAGTGGAGTGACCCCAACTTCCGTGAAGCCTCCTTGGGGACACAATTAATGTCTGTTGTCGCCCACGTTGGCTGGGCTGACACCATCTCAGATTCCAGAGGTGCTGTTCTCTCTTATGTGGCAGGGATGCCATTAGAGGGGGCTGCTACCCAGAGACCAGAGGCTGGAAATGGACCGTGAGGACTTAAGCCACTCCTGCTCCTAAGTAATTAGGACCCATCAAGTGAGGCTGGTTAGTACCGGTCTCCCACCTCCTAACTCAGACACAGGCTGGCTTCTTGAAATTCAAATTGTGACAACAGGAGAGAAAGGATCAGAGAAACAATTCAAAGCCTCTAGAATCTGTTGGGCAGAGCCACACCTTAGGGCTGAAGGGAAGTACCCTTAGGACCCCTGCAGAGCTTGCACATCTTACTGGCCCAATAAAAGTGGCCGAAGCACCTCATGGTAGGATTTCTTGTGCTTTGGACCCAAAGTTCACTCACTGTGCTATCTGCTGGCAATGCTTCCTGATACCTTGCTAACTCCCATGCCATCTCCTCCAGGTAGCCCTTCCTGATGCTTCATTTCCCTTGCAGGCTCCACCACTGGGCACATGTGCAACCTACCGGGTACTTGTTCACTCATACTTCAAATACACAACTTCCTGAATACCTTGAACAGGCCTGGCACACAGGTGTGCCCAAAGCCCAGCAAATCAAGACCTTCAAGGTTCCTTTGCCCTGGGCAAACCGAGTAGGACCTTCCCACCTGCTTCCAAGAGTTTCATCTCTGCATGTATATTTCCAGTGTCCTTGAAGGATACAGAATACTCACCCTAGATCAAGTGGGGTTTCCCTGGGGCTTGGAAAGTCAGGACAGGGTTGCTGTAAGCCATGGGAAACACAAAGGGTTGGGGTAAGGTGCACCTGCAGGTTCCATCATGATTCTAGGACAATTGTAGAATTCAGAAGTCAAGGGTCAGTGGAGTCCCTGCCTCCCCCTCTCATTTCCTGAAGTGAGAAAGAGGAGTCACATCTGAGAGCACCTTCCCCACTTAGCCTGACCCCTCTGCAGTCAGTCTTGACCAGCATCCCCATCCCTACGCAACTCGGTGCTAGGAACCCCACCCACCTGCTCACCAATCAAATAACTCCAGGTCCTGACATAGGACAGGCTGGCTGGGGCACCCAGAGTCCCAACCCCATGTCCTCTCAGGTGACCATTGCCTCAGTAATAACACACTGAGTCTTGTGAGGTCTCTAAATTTTCCGAGAAGTCAGAAACACAGGTTTTTATGTGAAATCCCCTGAGTTCTAAATGTTAACTACCAATTCCAGCTTTCAGTGGCTCCGTGGGGGCCAAAACAATCGAGTCTGCAGACTGTTAGGAGCCAACACACACCTGCTTTGCAGCTTCCTGCTGGGACAAACTGTGGCCCCTCCACCCACCTGGTGTGGCCTCCAGCATGCAGGGAAGGGGTGCTCTCTGGAGGTCCTAGAGGGGCGGCTCACATGGAGTTGCATAGAACAGGGACCCCCACAATCACGGGTGACCCTCTGGGCTTTGCTCCTGGCACCAGTTCGTGGGGGTCTCACACCCCAAGCGTGCTCTGAGCTCCCTCCTCAGCACGATTGTGGCTCTGCCTCCAACTCCATCATCTCCTGCTCCCTCCACTGCCCTGAGCCTCACTTCAGTGGCCTAGCTATGGACCCTGAAATTGCTCTCTGTTTGGACGTTATTGTGGAGCAGTAGCGAAGGGGAAGGAACTGTCGGTAATCCCCCTCGCGGATGGATTAACTTCCAGAAATAAAAAATCAGGCTGGTGCCTAGATAAAGGGAGAGTTGTGCCTCTGTGGAAGCAGTCTCCACACATCTGTGTGGCCACAGGATGCAGACGCTCCGTCCCTCTCCCATGGGAGGATCTGCACCAGTGCCAGCCCCCAGGAAGCCACTCCCACCCTGCTCTGCATGGAAGAGGGCTGCAGGGACCCTAGCTATTTCCCAGGACTTGCGCTCTCCATAGCAGGCACCTCCCTTTGCAGCTGAATGAAGATTCAATTCTCACAATACTAGAAAGCAGCGAGGAAAAGTGACCCCTGAGCAGGTTGGAGTGGGGGGTGAGCTTGGGAGGTCGCCATGGAACTCAGGAACCCCAGAGGCAGCTCTGGGCATTCATCCGCCCTTCCGCGTTTTCAGCCCCTGAAGTTGAAATCTAACTTGCTTCAGAAGATCCTGGGTTCCTTCCCTTTACCCTGCATCCTCAATTGCCAAGCGCAAATGAGGACCACCTGGTGGAGACAGGAAGTGGTTCAATGGAGAACATGCAAATTCCCCGGCCCCCTGCAGCAGCACCACCATTTGCATGGGAGGCTGGAATTCAAGGTGAGGCCTCAGCTTGCAGGGCTGGTGTCCTTAGAGCCTTCCTGACTTTTCCCAATGTGTCCTCTCTGACCCCAGCCATCAGCAGGCAGGACAGTGGCTCTGGAGGCTGGTGACTCTGTGTCCATGGAGGACGCTGTGAGCAAAGGGAATGCTGAGCTGGCACTGGTGGCTGGTTCAGGAGAAGGATGAAGAGTGTTTCAGGGGCAGAGAGAGGTGGGTGCCTATGGCCAGATGCTAGCCTATCTATTTATTTATTTATTCAGTCCCAGAGATTGAACCCAGGGTCACTTAAGCACTGAACCACATCCCCAGCCATTTTTATTTTTCATTTTTTGACAGGCCTCGCTAAATTACTGAGGCTGGCTTTGAATTTCAATCCTCCTGCCTCAGCCTCCATGTCCCTGGGATTATAGGCATGTGTCACCATGCCTGGCTAGATGTCTCATCTTTCAGTTCCTCTGATGCCTGGAAACAGCAACCAGAGATTGTCTGGACCATTAGCCACTCTGTCCCCTGCCAGAGACCCCAAGCACCCTGCAAAGCCTGCTGTCCCTTCCCATCTTAGTGCCTCCCAGACATGAGTCATAACCATCAGGGCCTGGTGCTGAGAAAACCATGGAGCCACTTGAGGCTTTGTGGGCCCATGGAGACCACGTCCCCTGCTCCTCTTGGCAGTGGCTGATCACTTCTCCACAACGCCAGTCCTGTTTCTTCATGGACCCTTCGCAGTCCGATTTCTCACCCCAGGCCCTCTTGAAATATTTTGCTTTTTAAGTGTAAACTCCCACTCAGCCTGCAAATTTTTGACGTTCTCTACCACAGCAGGAGACGTCTCTAAACTCTGCCTTGTCGACGCCCATGGAAGGAAATGTGGTGGTTCAGGGTGACAGCTGGGGCTACCAAACTGAGAGGAGAGGGAGCCAACATCCTTTCCAAGAGTCCTTCCTTTCCTGGACAGTCTCCCACCCTGGGCTCACCAAATTCCCGGAATCAGAGCACCCGGACTCGGGTCTTCATTCTGTGCTGAAGTTCTTACAAGGCTTTTAAGAGGGGTTCTTGGTGCCAGGGAAGACAAAACGCACAAATCTCTGACATCTATAATATGTACTATATAAAGTAGCATGGCATGAATACCTGCAGCATCCAAGGGTCAGTACCCATATGCCCCAGCTTCTCCTGTCTCACGGGACACCTTGCCTAGGGTGGTGGGCAGTGGATGTCCCACCAAGGTAGATTTGCTAAGGTGGAAAGGGCTGTGGCCCAAGAGCCCCATGTGGATGGACAGATGGCTGAGGTGGCCAGGCAGGTTCAGGGAGGTGAGTGGCCAGTGCCTTGTCCTTTCAGTCTGCATTGCAGTCTTCCGGTACATCAGGAGCTGACACAGACCTTTCAGAGGGCAAATTAATGATGTCAACTATAACCATGCAAATTGGCCAACTGACTGTTAAGATCATATCTACCAAATCAATAAATGGGCACCTTTGAAATACCAAGATCACCACAAAGGCAAAGGCTGTGGTTCAGGAGCCTGAGATCTCTCGCAAGACCAGACAGTTGTCAGTTTCTGCATAGCCTCAAGCTGACTCAGCCACAGGGTGATCAAGGCTGATTAGTACTAGGCATAAACCAATGTTAGGTTTAATTTGGACCCATCATCTTTAATCCATTTCTTGAAACTTCAGAACTTTCTTCAATTGTCAAAAAGCCATCAGGTCATTTCCTCCACAAATAAACCCTGCTCCCTAAAAACTATTCACCTAAAAAGAAACTTTCAAGACAATACTTCCATTTAAGTCCTTGTGAAAGGGCTTCCCTGCAAGAAGTTCCTCAAAAATATATTAAAAATCATATTAAAATCATTTTCATAAAAATGTGTGTCAGGAAAGGCAAGTTTAATTCTCAAAGGCTCCATTATTGAAGCAAAAATTAATATTTGTACTGTTCCTAAATTGGAATAAAATTGCAAAGATGCAAACACCATCCTATATCATAATCTATAAACCAGTCACAAATGTTAAATCAACTGTAAAAATGATTTAAAATCTACATGAATAATTTTATTAAAGTGATTTGAAATCATATTTTGTGCTACCTTCATTTATTAACCGCATCTCTGACAACAATGGGGTTAGAATGGATTTTTGCAATAGAGATGTTACATTCCCAAACAACGCTGGCCATAAAAAGGGCTCCCCTCTCCTGGTGGGCAGGAGCCCTTTCGCCATGTGGTGCAGAGAAAGGACTTGCAGAGTGAAAGCTGCATTAATGACACGGTCACAACTAGCCATGGAGTCCCCATCAGCACGCTTGAGGCTGCACAGGGTTCTCACTCACACTTCGCAGCAAAGCATTTCCTAGGAGCATTCAATGCAGACTGAATACAAAAACCCTAAAGGCTCAGGGGTTGCTCAAAGTGTTTCAAGTTTAAGATTATGCAGCCCTGCTTCTAGTTGTCCTTAGCTGGAAAGGGTCTGGGCCTCCCTGAGCACGCAGCCCTAGTGAATCACTTCAACTAGCAGCACAGGGTCAACTTGCCCGACTTCTCTGGTCCCTCTCCTTCCCTCCAACACGGATGTCGGTCAGCAAAGCACCGCTGAAGTTTCCCTCCATCATTTCCCCCAAAGGATAAGAAGAGTTTGGAACCTGTGTTAGGATGGCCCTGCAGGACACTAGTCCACTGTCCTCAGACTTGCTGAACAAATCTTTGTCCTTACCCCAACAACTTAACCTCAATTTATTGGGCCCTTTGCAAGTGACAAGCAAACAGGCTTGAGTTGGATAACAGGTAGGCTTCTGAGAGAGCTCATTATTGAATATCCATTCATGAGAGAAGGTCAGAGGGCTGGAGCTCCACATTCCTCAATGTGCTGAAGAACGTGAAGAAAGGTCTTCCCTCTAGGGGACACAGAAATGAGAATGCCCACACACTCCCTGAGCCTCTGAAAAGGGAGCAAAACAGAAATCTCAAGCATAGATCACTTCTGCTAATCTGCCCCAGCCTTGAACACCCCCACCACCTCCTCCAAGGGTTTTTCTTACTGGCCAGAGGGAACCCTGCCTCATCCATCGGTTAGGGTCTCCCAGCCCACATCGATCGAATGCTTGAGGCAGCAAACGCATTCTGTCTATGTACGAAGTGGTAACGGAGGAGCTCTTGCCAACCTGCTGCACATCCCCCTGGAAATGCCAGATAGCCCCAAAGTCGAAAAGGAGTATCCAGTTCCCAAGAGGTGGGACAGAAGAATTTAAGATCAATAGGCACCATCCTAGGGACAGCACCAGGAACTGACCAGGAAATATGAGGCCAGATGGGGAAACTGAGCTCCACGAGATCTTGGACCATTAGCTGCGTCTCTCAGGGAAACATGGCCTCCTGTCACCTTCAGCTGCAGCAGTGTCTCAGGAGGAAGGAGGTGGCACTAGAGATGTAGGCAGGACAGCAGAGAAGGTGGGCGGTGGAGCCACATCTTGTGCCCAGGATCTACTCACCCACGTGTCATTCTCCTCCTTGGCCACTGGGTGTGGCTGGAGGGACCATCTCTGAGCAGGTGCTGCCCTGTCCCCAGGCCCTGTTGTCTAAATACAAAGGCTGCCTTTTATCAAACACCTGGTGCTCCACTGCAGGTTTTTATTGACTTGTGTTCCCGGCCACAGAGGCGGGCCAGGCCAGCAGCAGGAGAAACTGCAAGTCCCTGACAGGGACTGTCCCAGAAGGTGCCGACTTCCTCCCCCTTTCAGGTGGGGTCACCTTGAGGAGTGTGTAGAACACTCCCAGAGTCTCCCAAAGCCCTAGCCACCCCCTGGAATTGACGTGGTGCATGGTTTGTGGGCTTCCTTCCCTTCCTTATGGGTCCTCGCTGCATGTCTCAGATGGCCCTGGAGATCTGAATCCTTACCTCTGCTTCTGCTTCCCTAGAAACCACCAAGAGAGAAGGACAAACAGAATCCCACAGGAAGAGGCTCAGTACCCTGAAGGCAATCTCTTCTGCTGACACCCTGAAACCACTCTCTCTCCAGCCCCAGGTGGACTGCAGAGTGCCAGGGACAGCGACACCCACAGTCTGCAGCAGTGCAGCTGCGGAGACACAGAGTGACACCTATTCGCCTTAAGGAGCATGTCCCCGACAGGCCCTAACAAGACTCCCACTCCCACCTTGCCACCCTGCCTTTCCCAGATAAATAATTCAGAGTGGCTCATCTCTGAAACACAATATCTGCCTCTTAGAGATGCCGTGTGACCTTTCACATCATTTCCCCCAAAAGTTAATTTCTGTGATGAATGCAATGTACTCAAACCCATAAATCTGACTGTCTGAAGGATTCAAATTAGGAATTATTGACAGCTGATGGAACCCAAGAGCAGAGATAAAACGGGTTTTTGCATCTGTCCATCTCAATGTTGGAATGTGTATTGATTAAAATATGACGCGCTACAGAACCCAACATAAATCTAAACTCTATTAGATTAACACTAGCATTCAATTAACATAAAATGACAACGGAGGAGAAAAGGGCTGTGCGTCGGTCACTGGTAATATTTTAGCCATAAACACGGGGAACCCACAATCTGGACCTGTGTGCTTTAGGTGGGATGGGGTAGGGGCACGGGCATTAGTTCCAGGTGGGCTGTGCCCCGAGGCAGGCCTTGGTGGGCAGCTCAGCCACATGGTGGGTTCCCCCAGACAAGGAGGAAGGGGTTGCTGTGTCTGGTTGATTTGGGTCTAAGTCTCCATCATATTTGTCTTAGACTGAAGTGGGCAGCAGGCAATGGTGCCCACTGTCCAGGGGGACTCTCCTCTGGCAGACATGTCACGGACACAGAAGACTAGCATAAACTCTGAGTTAGCTTCTAAGAGACGAAGAGGACAGTTGGGGTGAATTCAGGACCCCAGTGTGTGGGGCATCTCAAATTATCCCAGGGAAAGGAAAGCGGAGATTCGAATATGAGCTGGAAAGATTAGGACATGGGTCCAGGAAGAGCAGAAAAGTGACGTGTGCAAGGCCTGGGAAGTAGCAGGCTCAGCTTCCACTTGCAACCAGGGCTCCATCACACGCATGGCAGGCGTTATCCACCACCTGGAAGGGCCCCAGAGGCTGGGACAACTGACTTCCCAGATGGGAAAATTGAGGCACAGAAAAGTTGGGTCCCGATGGGTCACAGACACTTGGGGTGCCCACCCCTTCCCCTGGGCCACCCGCGTAGATAGTTCCCATATGTGCCCCAAGCTCCCAGGGCCTCTGGCTAAGGGTATTCTCCAGCCGTGGGGCCTCGTTGGGTTGAAGGGCCCAAGGGCTAAAGCTCCTGGAATACACACAACCAAGGAAGGGTGGGGGCTGCTTTATAGACACCCCCGTTTCTTGGATTTAGCTGGGCAACCCTGAGGCCCACTCCCTGAGGCAGGAGGACATCATGGTGGAAGAGTGTGGCAAAGGTACTACATCAGGAACCAGAGAGAGAAACTGCAGGCCAGATGCAAAACATGTACCCCAAGGCCATGCCCCAGTGACCCACCTCCCCAGCCACCCCACCAGCCTTCATTTGCTGGTTCATCCCCATGGGGATTAACTTACTGGTTGGGTTAAGAGCCTTATAACCCAATCATGTCACCTCGGCCTTATTGCATTGTCACGAGATTTCGGGGGACACTTCACATTCAAACAATAACAGACCCTAAAATGTATGTTTACTTTTTTAAAAAAGAGAGAGAGGGACAGTGAGAGAGAGAGAGAGAAAGAGCATCAATTTTATTTAATTTTTCATGTGACTTTTGTTGTTCTGACACTTAATCGTATACGTGGTGCTGGGGTTCGAACTGTGCACTCACACCCACCTGCCTGATTAGCACTGTAACCACTGAGCCACCATTCCAGCCCCTAAAATATACTTCTCCATAGAAATAATGCCCCAAATCTAACTGGATACCCAAGGCAGTCCTCCAAATTGAGCATTCAACTGGATACACACCTGTAAACCCAGCACCTCAAGAGGCTGAGGCAGGAGGATCACAAGTTCAAAGCTCACCTCAGCAATTTAGCAAGGCCTTGTCTCAAAACAAGAAAGGCTGAGGATGTGACTCAGAGGGTGAGCACCTCTGGGTTCAATCTCCAGTGCCCTCTCCCACAAATGATTGAGCGTCTAGCTTATGTATTCACCAATTAGCATTCCAAACCCAAACATTACAGTATAGAATTACATTTGAGAGTACCAACTTGGAAATATAGAGGACACAACTGGGAGAGGCAGCCGTGGGGGCTGAGATAGGAAGCTCTGGGACATCTATACAGTCAGGGCCTCTCCAGGCACACAGACACGTCCAGAAGAAAGTCACCCGTGTGACACTTCTCACAAGTTCTTCGTTACAGAACTTTCTAAGTTCAGGTTTTTGGCCATGGACTTGATCTTACTTTGAATTGGCTGGGGCTCCCACCCTGTCTGTGAGCACCCTCATGCTTCCAATGGTTGACTCCATCCTTTAGAGTCCCACTGACAAGGGCAGATTTTGGGCAGGACTTCTAGATGTGGAGAGGGAAGCTGTTCCCCAGCCTGGTGCTGGGACCCTCCCAGGGGTCTTTCCAGCTGCACCAGGACCTGAGAGCCAAGCAAGGGTATGGTAGCAACCCTGGGCTGGACAAACTCATTTGGAACTGAAATCGGTTGAGCTGAGGTTGTTCGTGGCTGCAGCAAAGGGCCACTGGGTACCTTGTCTATGGATGCTTAATGCTTTTCATGAGACAGCGCCCATGGGCAAGACGCATCTCAATGTCACTACCAACCATCCACCGCCTCCCCACCTCTGGTCGCCAAGGAGGAGCCGCCTCCCTCCAGTCTGAGGCCAGGACCTCTCAGTGCTTGGGGTCTCTGGCTCCTCCAATTGTCACTGCTCTACCCTCTGCCACCTGAGCCCCTTAGATGGGGTTGACAAGATGGGTCTTTCAGCCCCCTGCCTGGGCCTGCTTGGTCATGGATCACCCATGCCACACCCCCAGCTGAGAAGCACCCTGACTGCATCACCTGCATCTAGCTATTCCCCCTGGGACTCCAGTTGACTCCTTCCTTCCAGAACTTTCCTGACCTCCTCGCCAACCTCAGGCCTGACCAGGGTCATGGGGGCACCAACCATGTCAATCTTCTAGCAAATAGCCATCTGTCCAGCCTTGTTTCCTCAGGGCCTGTGGTGTACCCGCCAGGACACCTGAGGCTGGGCCCTAGGTAGGGCCGGATTCTACCAGGAAGGGCCTTGGAAATGCCTCCCCCATCAAAACCAAACTTCCTTCAGTCTCACAGTGAGCGACCCATTAGCTGACACTTCTCCCCAGGGTCTCACTGTCAGACCTGGTGGATCCTGAAGATATCAACAAGGGAACAGTAAGAATAGCAGATGTTCAGCAAATGCTTGCTGTGTGCCGGCCCACACACTGAGAGCCTTCTCTGTGCGGGTTTTCCTGCTCCATCCACCTGTCCTTCCTAAGCAGGAGTACTGTTTATGACACTATCCGTTTAACAGGCAGAACACTGCAGACCAACAGCATTCTGCCCAGAGGGCCGGGGGGTGAAAGACAGGATTCTAGGCCGGGCCTGACCTCAGAGTGCACACAAAGCCTCCCTCCCAGCATGCCACCCTGATAAGACTTCTGTGCTTGTCCTAAGGGGAAACTGGAGGGGACACCCACATGGATGGACATGGAGCTCATGTGGGCCCCAGGCTGAGGCACAGTGGAAGTCTTGGATCCCACATGAGCCGAGAAATAAATGGTAACTTTGGGGCCAGGCAGGTGTGGACTCTGGCCCAGCCCTCCCACTGTGTTCTTCCTCCACTGAGGAAAGGGAGCATCCAGTCTCGTCCCACACAGCAAACACTCGACAAATGCACATTGTCTCAACGAACGCACAACTGAACAAAGAACCTGAGGGCTGTCCTCTTTTGTTCCCATACTGTTATTTTGATATCACCAGACATTTTCCCAATACTCTGGTGATGACAAACTTGAACCTTTCTGGGTTGAACCCACTGTACCCATGCGGCCCCCTGGCAGAGCCACTTCCTAGGGGCTCTGAACAGCAGAGCCCAGTCTTAATATGAGTATCTGGTGCCCTCTTGTGGCCACCTTGGGTTTGAACCCACTAGGGTCCTTGCCTTGGGAGCTGGGGATTCTCCTGGGGCTGAGGACATGGAGAGTGCTCTGCATCCGCAGACTCCCCCAGAGCTGGGTAGTGAGGCTGAGTCCCCAGAGAGGTTGACCAGGGACCCATGTGGGCAGCCCCTCCCCCAGGAATCTGGATCTGAGCTGTCTGCAGTCTCCAGTGGTGCTTGGGACTCCTCTGCCCAGCTCACCCTGAAAGATGCCCGTTTGTGGGATCAGGAGAGGAATAAAAAGTAGGAGACCTGACTAGAGAAGCCAGCCTGCGCTGGGACATTGGGTGTTGCTCCTGCTCTAGTCCCTGCTCCTGTGATGGCCTAGCTGGGCTTAAGATGGTCGCACTGATGACACCTGGACATGAACAGCCTTAGGAATGCTGGCCCTGGGAGTGGAAGTGGCCACCTTCTCACCCCTGCTGTTGCCACAGCCAGGTCCTCAGTGTCCTGGAACTCCTGAACCTTGGGCTCCTTTTAGACATTTGGGGAATGGGATTGTTTTCCTAATAGGACTGAAATTCTTCTGGTATCTAGGACTTATGCCAATGAGACGTATGACACAAAGGAGGTTCCCAGGAAGCTGAGCTGAGTTGGAGAAGGTGTGATTGGAGGCCTCTTGACAGCTCCCGTGATGACCTGATGACCGTGGGGAACACCTTGCCCCAGGCCAGGCCTGGACACGCCCCAGTCTGCTGCCTCACATGGCCTGGGAGCTGGCGCAGCCGCTTGGATTCACCCTATGGAAGGTCCGCACACCGCCTCTGAGCAGCCATCAGCAGTGAGAAGCAGGGCACAGGCTGCAGAGCCACCAGACCCTGCCACAGGCCTAAGTCAACCCTGAAGCTGGGGTGACCCCATCTTAGCTGATGGCTGGCATCTCTCTTCACAGTGCTTTGGGGCTGCAGTAAACTCCAACCTGAACCCCAAGGACCCAGATGAACGCTCCCAGAACTGTACTCAGGTGGGACCATACCTGTCCAGACACCGAGAAACACCTACAGCCTGGCCTGGGCTGAAGAATGCAGCTTGTTTGGATGGTGGGGTGGGAACTCTATAAACAACCCTTGATTGGATCAGGGATACAGGCTGCATCCCAGAAGCAAAAAACAGAGAGTCAATCTCTCCTGGGAGAGTTATTTTTCAGGAGCCCCCAGCTTAGAGCAACTCAGCAAAGCATCAGGGATAACCTCTAGAGCAAATGTCCTAAGTTTGCAAACACTTATTTCCTAGAGAGAAAGAAAAAAAATGTGACCAGGGTCATTATCATGAACTAAAAATTGATTTTTCCCCTAATATGATGTTTAACATACAAAAAGAATCCACGTTCCTTGAGGCAGTTTGTACTAATAAAGAACTCTGCAGTCATTTTAGAGGTAAATTACATACCCATTTAAATGATATAGCTTGAAATGACAGTGCCCTGTAGACCTGGTTTCAAATCTGCCTGTACTGATTACCAGCTGTGTGACCTTGGACAAGTTACTTAACCTCCCTGAGTCTGATTTTTCTCCATTTGTGAAATGAGGCTTAATATTCATTCATACTTTGTAGGCTTTTAAGTTCACAGCATAGTTTTGAACACACCGTAGGTTATCAGAAGTAGGTTATCAGAACAAAGTTGCTGGGATGCACTACCATTCAACTATTAGCTACTACTATAATGAATGGATAGGTAGGTGTTCATGTACCACTCTTTGTCTAAGATAACTTGACATGCTCCAGGCTCACAGAGTAGGTAGGTGTTCATTTAGGCTGCGAATTTGGAAAAATGGGGGATTAACTCACTTCTTGTTATTGAGGGTGGAAAAGGTTAAAAATTCCCTAGCTAAAAGTCAGATTTTATACACAATGGTTGTCAGTTACTTTAATTACCCTTGGGACAGGTCTTTGGGATGCTTTGTCATATCTGTGTCTCCTAACCACCCACCTTGCCTTCACAGGCTGCTTCAGCATGGACAAGACCCCCTGGATGGGCACAGAGCAGGACACATGGGTGGGGAGACCAACGCTGTGGGGGGACAAACTCTCCCAGCCCAAGTGCCCCTCCTGCACCTGATGCCAGGCAATGCAATGAGCCAGCTTCCCACCACCCAGCCCTGTGCACATCCGGGCTGTGCTCCTGGGGCAGGTGACAGCTCCTCTGAGCCCATTTCCTCTCCTGCAAGATAGGGATGATTACGCCTGTCCAGATGTGTCCATGCTCCAGTGTGAAGACTGCGCCCTAACCTGGGAGCCTGGAGCAGGGGTGCCCAGGAAGTAGGCATTGAGGTTAGAATACCGCAAGGTGCTACCAGGCTCAGCTTTGACAGCAGGCTCCCAAATCATAGGATGGGTTGAATTGCTGGGAGAAGCGGACCCAGCAGGAGCACACACCAAGGTGGATCTGGGAGCACCTGAGCTGCTCCAAGGAGCAAGGGACACTCACACCCTATCCTGGGGCCAAGGGGACATGAGCCTGATGCTTCTAGGTCTTGACCTTTCCAGAAATTGCCTGATATGCCCTGTAATATATCCTGTGAGTCAGCCTCTCTCTCTCTCTCTCTCTCTCTCTCTCTCACTCACACACACACACACACACACACACACACATAAATGGAGAAAATAAAACATGTTCCTGGATCCCAGCTATGAGACCAGGAAGACTAAACCAGTGATAGTTCTGGTCCCCCTCTCACCCCTGGTGTGGGGCACTGAAACTCTGCCACTCTCACCCCTATCCCAAGCCAGGACTCTAAGGCTCCAAATGCTTGCACAGAACTCAAAGCCAAGGAGGCTGGTTGGATTTTATCCTTAACAGAAATGTGGGTCCCATTGCTATGCAGAGGCCGCCATCTACTGGTAGGAGGAGGTAAGAGCAGCGGGCTTCTGCAAGCATCCCTAGGAGAGGATCCAGAAAGAGGTGGGCGGAGAGGGGGAGGGAACGGAAGGAGGGGACAGGAGCGGGCAGGAGGGAACCTGTCCAGCCCAGCCGGTAGCTGATGCAGGAGGGAACCCAGCAGCAGGGCCCTGAGCCACCTGGGGCATCAAAGCTGAGAAGCAGCTGGGACTGTGGGGGAAGGGGAGGCAGGCCTGCACCTGCTGCTGGAGGGGCCGGCCTGAGCTGGGGTCTCCTGGGAGACAGCACCAAGGGAGGCGGTGAGGGAGCCTGCACATTCCTGTCTGTGGCATGTCTGCGGACAGGCACCTTCTGTCACTGATTAATGCCCCCTCCTTTTCCCTCCGTTCTCTGACCCCTAATGAATGCACCTGCTACACAGGGTCTCTCAGAGTCCTGGCCCTCAAGTTCTCCTTGCTCTTGCTGGTCCCCTGCAGGGTTTTCAGGAGATTTCTGTGCAGCTGGAGGAAAATCTGTCTTGATCATTTGGCCCTAGCATGGATATGTAAAGGTACCTTCCAGGAGAAGAAAGAGTCTCCAGATATCCTTGAAACCACTTGCCCAGGGTGGTTGCCCTTTCCTGAGCCAGCCACCCAGCTTTGACCATCAGGATCTTCCGAAGCCACGTCCAGGAATCCCAGCTTAGCAATGGTGGTTTCCTGGCAGAACCCCAAGCCCAGGCAGGGCCACACAGCAAAGCTGAGCTGAGCTGAGCTACCCCAACTGGCCCCCTGTTCTGCTGTGTGTAAGAAGCCACAGAGAGCCAGGCATGGTGGTGCACGCCTGTAATCCCAGGGACACAGAAGGCTGAGGCAGGAGGATTGCAAGTTCAAAGTCAGCCTCAGCAATTTAGAGAGGCCTTAGCAATTTAGCAAGATCCTATCTCAAAGTAAAAAGAAATAAAAAGGGTTGAGGATGTGGTTCAGTGATTAAATGCCCTTGGGTTCAATCCCTGCTACCAAAAAATGAAACAAAACAAAACAAAACAAAAAAAGAAGGCACAGAGAAAAGTCCCCCAGACAGTGCTAAAAACAAACAGCACAATGCTATTTATCCATTTTTATTGGATTTATTTTAACCCAAAGGGTGTTGGTTAACTTGCTTTTCCCTCAGGATCTTTAGGAAGCTCTGTGTGCCCTCTTCACAGGTGGGTAAGTAGAGGCCCAAGGCAGTGCAGCGGAAAGCTGCCAGGCTGCACATCTGAGCCAGCAGCTGGGGCCTCAGCACTCAGCCCTCTCAGCCAAGGAGTCTACATGGGATCAGAGACTGTTCCAGCAGAAAGGGCTCTTTGATGCCAGTTGCCCTGACTCCCCAGGGTGCAGAGTATGCTTAAAGACCGGGATTTTATTCCCCAGCCCCACTCTCACAGAGTCTCACCACCCTCCAATTAAAAACAAAAACAAATAAAAACAGCTGTGTCACCCAGAGTCACTGTGCGGCAGGAACTTTCTATAAGTGCACGCTGTCCGGGGACAACCACCCACGAGGTGGTCCTTTTTGTTTCCTCCGTTTTGGCATGAGGGATCTGAGACTCAGAGAAATTAAGTGACTGGCCTGAAGTCACACAGTGATCAGAGCTATGGTCTGGTGCCTGCCCCGGGGATCCCACCCAGAGTCTGTTCCCAGAACCTGCAAATGCCACCCACCTCCATCATCCCTGTCCTCTGTGGAAGCAGCCTGTTCCAAAAACACAGGGTCCAGCAGCACAAGGTCAGGGTTCTTATAGTTTACACAACTGCAATCACTAAAGAAGAACTAAGACAGGATGGGCAGATTCTGGCAGCTGTTGAGAGACAGACAGAACGGGGTGGGGGCAACTCGGCAGGAATTCCTCCAGATAACACCCTTTGAAACCTTCCCATGATGAAATTAAAAGTGGGCCTTAAGTGATTTATTTTTTCAATCTGTGAATCTAAACAAATGATCTCCCTTCTAGGTACATCTATCATATGATCTCCTTCGCAGCTGTGAAAAAATGCTATTAGTGCTTTCAAAGCAGTTTTATCACAGATTAAAGAAGCCCAGGGGGAAAAAAAATTGGCAGCCAGAGTCAGCCATATGCCTACTTGACCTAGGACCATAAACCTGTTGTTCATTCCAGAAAGGGGATTACGGCATTACTTTTAGTAAGTTGCTTTTCATATGGAAATTTCTTTTCACAGTAAAGATCTGTCTTTAATAGCATCATCCTAAAAACATGCCTATTTTTTAATTCCCTGATCATGGACATATAGATTTTTATAGTGTCGGCGAGCATACATTAATGTTAATTTCTCCGTTCTCCTTTGTATTTTGTTAATGTCACAATCTGCTGTAAAACCTTGCCAAGTTTCTTAACTGTCATGTTAATTCCAAGACCTATTCTGCACTCTTTGACATTTCAGGACAGAACAAGGCAGTAAAAATAGATTAGAAACAGCTTATAAGTATTATAAAATCTAGAACTTTACAGATGGTGGAATTAGGTCTGCTGAATGGAAATTTAGCAACTCTGAACACAATAATATTAGAAAAGGCGATTCATTTCGAAGGTAAATATTTGGAAGGGGTGGCATAATGGCAACCAGAGGAGTGAAGAAACTTATAACTTCCAAGCGGGGTTATATTATTTTAAGCAGCTTACTGGATGCATAGACTCTATCCTGTGGAGTTTCGGGTTTCAAAGGTTCTCTCTCCCCCAACCCCATATAAATAAAGGACACATAGTAAGAGCTTGGTTTTATTCATGGTCAGTTCAAAGATCACACAAATTATTTCACTCGGAGGATTTGTCTGCATTTTCCTAAGTTAAAGCAGAGCATTACTGTACTTAGATATTAAATGACACTACCACATGCTAAGAAATTTGCACGAACACACAGGAAATTAGACACTGTTTTCTTAAACTGATTGCTAAAGAATGCACACTGCTTAAATGTGCGCTATCCATTTCAAAGGGAAGCGTTGGTTGATTTCAGGAAGTTTAAAATCAGCTCATAGTGAAGCAGGACAGAGTTAGGGTTAAATCTGTTTTTCTTTTCCTGCAAAGGGAAACTATTTCTTTAAATAAAAGAAAAAAAGGAAAGAAAAGAAAGAGAGAGAGAAACTTTCTCCTTTTCCTGTAAAGACTTATTTCCATCATCCTCGTTGAGTTGTTGATGAATAGTTGGCATCTCTTGCCAAGCCCCACCCTCGTCTTTTTTCTAAGCTCTTTTCTCATTATTTGCTCAGTCATTTTCCCACAGCCCCAACTGGCCGTCAGGGCGGCTTAAACACAACACAGTATTAACATGGGGAAATGGCTTTCAGTTCCCAATTGATCCCCTAATACGTTATGTTGAAATGATAATTGGTACACTCTTCATTGAAAAATCAGAGAAAAACTACTTTTCAGTCACCAGGAGGTATTATCTTAGCAGGTGTATTCAGAACTAACAGATACATTAAAAAAAAATACAAAAAAAAAAAAAAACTATACCCCCATCTGCGGGAGAGACTGCAGTCCACAATTCCTTTCAGTTGACATAATCCAGATTGATTCGTTCAGCAGATAAAATTCAGGCCACTTCTGCCCTTTATGGGAGCAACATAATACCAGTCTTTATTCAGTAACAATGTAACATAATGGGATAGGAATGTGCAAAATGACTGTTCTTAAATTACTGAGCCTCACAAGGGCCAACACAAGCTGGGGCTTAATGTAAAAAATCATTAGGCACAGATTTCTAAAGTGCTCCTGCATTAAGGAGGTCAAACCCAGCCTGTTTATGGCATTTTTCAGGACAGAAACTCTTTGCTAATATCTTGATTATGGCTGTGTTCTGGGGGCCCCATCTAGGCACCCACAGTTCAGCACTGCAGCTCGGTGCCAGAGCCACCCTGAGAGGGATAGCACCAGATAAGCAGAAATGGGGGATCAGCAGGGGCCCCCACAACAGCAAGCTATTTTCAGGACAACTGGGGGCATCAAATAATTTAGGCTCTGAGTTATTAAACTGTGCTAATCTGAAGATCATCAGGGGCTGGTTATTAAAACACATAGAAGATTTAGAAAATGAAGAAAAGGATAAAGGAAGATTTCTTGCCATCTCAATACCTGAAAAAGATCCCTGGGTTTTCTGAAAATAAATTTACCCCCATCTTTTTTGCCATATGCATAAAAAGATCATATGTTTTTATAAAATTTATCCTTCAAATGCAGTTTTTCACTAAATGTTACAGGTACTGTCAATATTTCTCCATGTCATTAATTATTCCTCTGCAATATAATTTTATGGCTATATGGTGTTCTTTCATGCGAAGGCACCTAATTTAACTTTATTCCTATCCTTGGGCATCTAGGGTGTTTTGTAAGTGTCCCCCATTATAAAGAATGTGTCCATCAATATCCTTATACCAAATCGTCCCCCACGTTGGACAATTTTCTCTGGATAAATTCTGAGAAGTAGGATTGCTGGGTGAAAGGGCACACACATTTTATATCTATTTGATAATATTTCTTCTTTGGCCTCCAGAAACCTTGTGCCCATTTGCGCCACAGGGTTTACAAGATGACTTAGTTATAGGGATTTAGAGCCCAGTGCACCAGCCCCAGCCTTTGCCTGAATAACAAACCACAAAGACTTCTTCATCTGCTTACCCACACAAAAATCTACCGTCACAGGAGGAAGACTCTATAACAGAGTTAGTCCGCAGAGGCTCTTCCGTACCCACGTTTACCTAAGAAAATCCTAGAGAAGTAAAACGGGACAAAACAGAGCAGAAAGATTTTCCCTGAATTGAAATGATTTCTTTCAAATTGCAACTCCAAACCTCATGCAATTTAATTTTTGAATTTGAGAGCATTGCTGTTCTCTTATCTTGTTTAAATAGAAGAGTTCCAAAATTTGAATCACCAAATCATCGGGGGGCCTCTGAGATGATGCAGTTACTCTTCGGAACACTGGGTTCATGTCTGGAGTGGGGCTGAGATTTGGTCAATGTTTGCAATAAATGAACCAAGCACCCGGGGTGTATGCACAAGGCTACTGGCGCGTGCGTACGAGGCAGAGATTTTGCGTACGTCTATGTACACACATGCGCGTAAATACATTTATCTCCAAAACGAGCATCACCATTGTGGTCTCTTCAGTGAGACTCACACAATCAGAAATATTTGCCTGAGATTACCAACCTCTGCTGTCAATCATGACAGCACAAATCCAATACTCAGGCCATATGGCCTTGAAACTTTCAATCGATAGGAACCTTTTAAAGCTGAAGCTTCAAAAAGTTGTATCAAATATATATTCAATGAGAAGAAGGTTAATTGAATAATTGATTACTCAGTAACAATTAAGTGCTCTTCAGATATCTTTGGGAAATTATGAAATATAATGGTGGT
Source organism: Aplodontia rufa (assembly GCA_004027875.1). Lineage (NCBI taxonomy): Eukaryota > Metazoa > Chordata > Mammalia > Rodentia > Aplodontiidae > Aplodontia > Aplodontia rufa. Next base: position 145,044 of record PVKS010000205.1, on the reverse strand, counting down.
AGATATTTATTAGTTTATCAGTTATTACAGCCTTATATATTTATTTTAAGCCCCAAGTTGATTTCTTTCATTTTTGTATTTTATTCTATATTTTACCATCAGAGCCTCCAGGGTGAAATGATACATCTATATTTGTTTCCACAATGCCACGGAAATGTCAGTAAGGAGAGAAACCCACGTGAATATGTTCAAATGGCAGCATTTCCTAGAAACAGATTCCTTGTAACCAAAATCTTAGCCAAAATAGTCAAATGGCAGGCTGGAGCAGTGGCTCAGCAGTTACAGCGCTTGCCTGGCATGCGTGAGGACGCAGGTTCAAACACCAGCACCACCACCCAAGTATACAAGGAAGTGCTGGAGCAAAAAAAGTCACATGAAAAACTAAGTAAAATTGATTCTCTCTCTCTCTCTCTTTCTGTGTCACTGTCCCTCTATCTTAAAAAAAAATAGTCAAATGGCATATCTTCAAAAGGGACATTCTTCTTTGTGGAAGCTAGAATACAACCGGAAACAGTATGCTAGATGGCTAAGCTAATAAGAACCTCAGCATGTATGAATTTTTACACAAACAGGGAGAACCTTGCCTAGGATACCTGGAGACATAGGGAGGGGGGCAGGTAGGGGGGAGGGATTAGGAAGAATATCTAGGAAACTGGAGGGAGGGAGTATGGGGGAATCAACTAAGAAGGAGATCTCCAACCTCCACGAGAAGTCCATTTAACACAGGGGTTCATTTGGGGGAAACACAGAACCATGGGGAACCCAAGGGGGGAAACAGTGACATGGCATCAGCCTTGGCTAACTATGTAAATATACATTTGTTTTTGATCATTTGATAATGATTCCCCCTCAATTGTAAGTCCATATTCAACTAATAAAAAAATGTTAAAATCAAATTTAAAAAGAAAGAAAGGGGCATGCTCCAACACACAGCCATGTTTTCAAAGGAAGTATGGGTGCTAGGACTACATCCAGCCGCGGCTCTAGAAGTGTTAGCATCATGTCCCTTCAGAATTCACCAGATTTAAGGGTCTCCAGAGACAAAAATACAACTGTCAGATCTCCACGGAGCAGTGGAGGGTTGTCGATCACTAACATTTGCTAATAAATCTCTATGATCTGTCATCTGTGGATTTTTCAAAAGAGGTATAGGTGGAGCTTTATGAAACCAGGGATAATCTATCAAAGAAGTTACACACACCTCCGTTTCAGGGGATGGGAGCAAAGATTGAATCTGATTCTATTCGGCAGAGCTCATTCTGCAGACTATGACTGTATACATCCCCATGGGCTTCACCCAAGCACGCAGAGGAACATATCTCGGATAAGGAATCTCTGAAAAATCTCCATGTGAACTGGAAAAGCCCAACATCCTGGCACCAAGCCTTCAATATTCATCACAGGCATACCTAAGAGTTGACTAAGGTGTCCAGACCCCAAAAGTCTATTTTAAATTTGAGGGAAAACCAAAGTGTACTTCAGTGCTTGTGAAGCAAGCCCATCCCCCCTGTTCCATTCATTCCTCCTGGGGTAGCTACTGAACCTCCTCTGTGGACTGGGCATGGTGGCACTCAGATGGGATGAAGTGATTAGTTTCTAGGTTGGTGAGAGAGGCAGACTAAAAAACATCAATATGAATAAATTGAACAGACCCAAGTTTTTAAAAACTTCTAAGAAGTAAGGTGAGAACTGAGACAGGGGAGAATAGAGTGATAAGGCATTTTTGAGTGGATGATCATAAAAGCCTTTGTAAAAATGTAGTATTTCAGGGCTGGAGCAGTGGCTCAATGGTTACGGAGCTTGCAAGTACACGGGTTCAAACCCCAGCACCCATGTACACAACTAAGTGTCAGAGCAACGAAATCCATGTGAAAAACTCAATAAAAATTGATTCTCTCTCTCTCTCTCTCTCTCTCTCTCTCACTGACCTTCTTTCTTTAAAAATAAAAAAAAATGTAGTATTTCATGTGAGACCTAAAGAATGAGTGGTTGGTCAGGAAAAGCTCTATGTGTGTGTGTGTGTGTGTGTGTGTGTGTGTGCATGTGTGTGTGTGAAACAGAGAGAGGGGGAGAGAGAGACATGTGCTGAAAGGATAGCTTGCCTTTCATTACAGGTGGTGGGAACTGCATATTCAAAGACCCTAACATACCATCAAAGAGCTGGAGGTATTCAAAGGTCATAGAGACTATTAGTGTGACTGGAGTGTGACACACTTGGAGGTTGGGCAAGGACCTGATCATTCTGGGCTTTATAGCCAAGGAAAGAATGGGTTTCAATGAAAAGTCAATCGAGGGGATGGAAAACCTTGGAAGGGTATTAAACAAGAGAATAGGTATATGGCCTGATTTACATCTTTAGAAGTTCACTTTACCTGAAGGGTATAAAAAGATTTGAACTGAGATCCGATATACCAGTTAAGCATGGTCCAGTAAGTAAGGATGGTCCAGGCCTGGGGCAGTGGCTCAGTGGTTCCAGTGCTTGCCTGGTATGTGGGAGGACAGGGGTTCAAACGCAGCACCATGCACACAATGAAGTGTTCGAGCAATGAAAGCTACAGGAAAAACTAAACAAAAATTGATTCTCTCATTCTCTCTCTCTCACCATCCTTCTCTCTATTAAAAAAGAAGGAAGGAAAGATGGAAGGCAGGAAGACGGAAGGAAGGAAGGAAGGAAGGAAGGTCAAGTTGGGCATGGTGGTACACACCTGATTTCAGCAACTCGGGAGGCTGAGTCAGGAGGATCACAAGTTCAAAGCCAGCCTCAGCAACATAGGGAGACCCTTAAGCAATTTAGCAAGACTCTGTCTCAAAAAATAAAAAGGATTGAGTATGTGTCTCAATGGTTAAGAAACCCTGGGTTCTACCCCCATTATCTGTTCCCCTCAAAGAAAAGGTTGGTCAACCACATTGATAAGGTGAAGAGAGAAAGAAAGGGGAATTCTTGATTTCTTTGTGAGATGGAATCAGTGGGTCTTTCTGGTGGGTTGGATGGGGGTTCTGAGGATAAGAATTCAGGCTTTACTGGTACTTTTGATGTTGTGAGAAATTCGAGGGGAAAATTCAGCGAGAACATTGAGCAGAAGTCCTGGAGGAGAGAATGTGCTAACAGTTCACTTCTGAGAGTCTGCACACAAGAAAGATGTAACATCTATTAAGTAGCCTCAGATCTCCCAGGAAGACAGTGCAGAGGGAAGAGAAACACAGGCAGGAGACCCAGAGAGAGTGACTTCAGAGCCACCAGGAGGATGGTGACCTAGGCTGGGGGGCTCTGTCCATGGCTTTCTTTTGGACATTGCTGCATTCTTAGCTAACGTCTGCCTCCAGCCTTGTTGCCTTTGGACTCCGGGAATTCCAGAGTGGTGAACTCTTTCTTAGAAGTGGGTTCTCTTCTCATATCACTCTCAGAAAAGAAGACCGCAGCTTGCAAGGGCTCAGGGACTGAATAAACACTGTGTGCCAGCTCCAACCCATGTGAGGCCAGCCCCCAATCGCTTGCTTGCTTTCTTCTCTATAAGACATTCTAGGAGTGGGGGTCTAGTGTGCCAAGTGTGGTCAGCACGTGCCACCGAAATGGAGGAACGAGGACCGAGTATCTTCTCATGCCACCCATTTTTTTTTTTGAAAGAGAGAGGGACAGGGAGACAGAGAGAGAAAAAGAGACAATCCATTTTTTATTTAGTTTTCATGTGGCTTTTGTTGCTCTGACACTTTATTGTGTATGTGGTGCTGAGATTTGAACCTGCGTACTCTCAAATGCCAGGCAAGCTCCGGAACCACTGAGCCACCGCTCCAGCCCCTTCTTCCTGCATTTTTAACACTTGTGCTGTCACTCTGTGGGGTATTCAGAAGAAATATTGACCCTGCTGGGTCCCACCCTGCCACTTCAAAAGGGCCAGCAGCCATGGATAACCTGTGAATTGATTCTGGGAAAAAGAGCTTTGTGAAATAGATAAACTAAAGGAAGGAAAGCCCTTTGCAGTGGGTTCTCAGTTTCCACTCAGGCCATGTGCCCCACCCTCAAGACTCCACTGCAATTCACATGGTTGAAGCTAATCCCCAGAGCTAGAACAGAGACGTCCAAAAGAGGCCCTCCAAGTAGAAGGGCATCTAATGCCACTGACCCGGTGGCCCTGCATTTCCCACTACGTCAAGGGTGAACCAGACTTTCTCTTGTGCCTCATAAACGGATGACAGGCATCACTGTCCAGGGACATAGCTAAAGAAGACAGTGAGGTGTCACAGACCAGAGAGCAGATGTATTATCACGTCCCGGCCGAGACAGGAATGACATCCTTTGACTCTGGAGCGCGTGCTGCAGAGGAGCTAACCTTACTGTCACAGTTGTACACACAATAGTATTGACAGCCAACAATTCCAGAGCAGCGTCAACAGGGCATCCGGAGGCCACGCGCTTTCCAACAGGACTGTCGGGGAGAAGGCCCAATGTGCTCCAGCAAAAGGGTTCACAAAAATGACTCGGTATTTTAATATAGTTTTAAAGTGATTTAAAAATGCTAAATTAATTTATTTTCTGATGCTAGAAAATAGTCCAGCACCACCATATTGTAATATGTCCTCTGAAGAACAGTCTGATAAAATTCATTAGAAAAGAATTAAATTCATCATAGAGCGCTCAAGTCATTTTATTTTGAGTAGTTCCCAATTCAGATGACTATGCAATCATTTTTTTGAGTAATACCAAAGACAACACCAGAGAGCAAGCCCAGGACAGGACTCCAGAGCACTTGTTGCGGTATGGAGGAATTGCCTCCGTTTCCAACCCTCCCAAATGTTTCAGACACCAAGGAAAGTGGGATTTCTAACAGTTCAGAGAAAAGGACACCGACACCAATGCTAAAAGGACATCCTTGCTAGGTGAAATGGTAAAACATCAGTTTTTTTAGTCCAACCCTTTGGAGGCCCAGCTCAATCCTGGCTGCCTCCTGGTCTCCTGAGCCTCACTTCCTTCTCTCTGCTCACTTCCGCTATCACTCAATGTCTCAGGTAGCACTGTACTTGGTCCCTGACCCGCTAAGTCAACGGCAAGCTCCTTTCAGGAGAGGGCTGAATTCACCCTCAGCAGCTCCAGCGCTTCACCATGCTGTGACTGACAGCTACTCCTCTGAATGTAGCTACGCTGGGTGCCATTTCCTCCCAGTGCAGTATATGATCGCTTCCCTTGGCCATATTCACATACAAAACGAGCAGAGCCTTTGAGAAGATGACAAAGAGAGTGAGACCACCTTGCCTTCTGCTGTCTATCCCCAAGCATTCTGTCACCAGGTATTTAAAAACTAACCATAGCAGCTCCGTGCCTTAGCCACAGTTTTACTTTCCAGAGTTACCTGTGCTCAACTGTGGTCTGCAGATACCACACGGAACATTCCACAAGTATCCAATTCATAAATTTTAAATATCTTCTGTTAAGTATATTGTTATACTCATTCTATTTTATTATTCGTTATTAGCATGAATCTCTTACTGTGCCTAATTTGTGATTTAAACTCTATCACAGGTATGTGTGCATAGGAAGAAGCAAAGTTTACGTAGGGTTTGCTACAATCCAAGATTTCAGGCAACCATAGAACATCTTAGAATGTACCTCCTGTGAATAAAAAACACTACTGCATGACCCATTGGGTGATGGTTTTACTCCATCTTATAATAAGAAGAAACAGTAGAAATTTTAATTCATGTAAGATTTATTTGACCAGCAACAAAATGCTAACAGCTTCCAAATTCGGTGTCCTATGTGTGCCCTTCTAACTCTCTAGACAAACCCAACACTAACAGCCCTAAAACCAGAGTGCTCAGTCACAGGAGTGTGCCAGGCACCCAGAGCCACCCCTCTCTTGTTCACTCAACAGGCGGAAGCTGAGGGAATTTGGCAGCAGGAAGACTCCATCTCTAACCAGCATTCAACAGGGAAAACTTCTGAAATGTTTTCCCTGAATTCTGTTTGGAAATAACAACACGCATGCTCTAAGCACAGAGCCTTTGCCCAGCACCATGGGGCAGACGCAGCTGATGCACTTGGGAAGCACCTGCTCGGAGCCCAGCAAGACCTGCCTCCAGGCAGACTCTCAGCCCACCTGAACCATTGGCTTCCTTCACAGCCCTGGGCTCCTGGTCTGCACGCAGAGAAAGCCAAGCCTCAATAGCAATGACCATTCCTGTTCAGGGAACTGGAGGCCAAGACGGCCGCTGCCTGGAAAGGCCAGGCAGTCCTTCTAATTTCACATTAATTTCATCAAGTCCCCAGGGGTAGTCATGGGGAAACCTTAAGCATTCCACATTTTTTTAATGTATCTTTTTTCTTTTCTTTTCTTTTTTTTTTTTTTTTTAAGAAAGAGGGGGTGAGAGAAAGGGAATCAATTTTATTTAGTTTTTCATGTGGCTTTCATTGCTCTGACACTTCCTTGTATACAAGGTGCTGGGGTTCAATCTCGCGTCCTAGCACATGCCAGGCAAACGCCACAACTACTGAGCCACCACTCCAGCCCCTAATCTATGTTTAGCAACCATAGTCTTTGACTTCTTTTTGCCACATCAAACCCCAATACAACCCACTGGTTTCCAGGTACGACTGTGGATTCAGTGAAAATGGTGGTGAAGGTGTGGGGGAGACCAAGAGGAAAATGGTCACACGTTTTTCTAAACACTAACGAGCATTCCAGACTGTGTGTTGATTCTTAAAACTGCCTCCCTAGGAACGGGACGGTGGTACCCACCTGCCACATCTTTTGCATGCCCCACCTAGCAGACCCCACACAGCTTGGGCACTAGTGTTGGGCTCAGAGCCGCTAGCAGGAGGCAGCAAGGGAGCTTCCCCAGCAGGCCTGCTTGTTTCCAGGGGTGTTGGCCACAGGGAGGGGAGGTTCACAGGCCTTTAATTAGCTGAGAATTTCACACTCTCCAGTGGCTTGCATGTGACAAGGAGAGCCAAGGAACAGTTCCTCAGACGGAGCTGCCTAAGGCAGAGAAGCACATAGGAGAGCTCCGGGTTGGATGTTGGATGCGGGCAAGAGTTTTCCCTTTCTGCAGGAAACAACCTGCAGCAGGTGGTTTTGCAGCCCCCGCCTCTGCAACCTCCCCTACCCCTGTGTGTGCCGGGTCAGGGGCCTCTGGCCTCTGACCTCAGACTCCATTGGCAAACTAGTGTTTAATGAGCAAGCAGGGGGGGCTCCACCCTGGTGCGAAGAGCCCTATGCAGAGGGGTCAGCTGCCCGGCAGCGCCGCCCAACATGTGTCCTTCATATCCCACTTTTTCCAGAGGACCTGGAAACCTGGATTTGTAAGTAAAAATCTCACAGTTTCAGTCTGTTTGCAACTAATTAGAAACAAAAGTGTAAATATGGTAGGCGCCAAAGGAAACACATCTGTGAGCTGAGCTGGACCCAGCCACTAGGCCACCTTATGGTTCCGATGACTACTCCAGCCCCACGGAGGGCCTCATGTTGCCCTCCACACCTCTCAACAGCTTTGCTCACCCCACGTAGATGAGCAATCAGGTGAAGGTGGAAGACTCACCCAGGGTCACCATGCAGTCCGTAGACCATCAGCACGGACAAGAGCTGGGAGCCGTGGAGAAAGACAGAGCTTTCTACCCCTCTGGGACTGTGTCAGAACCGGCATTGCAATAAGATCCACAGAGACTCATTTGCCCTTGAGTTTGAGAAACACCTAAGATCAAGTAAGACAATAGCGGTGGAAGTTGTCAAGCGGCTTTCTTCCTCAGCAGATGTAAATGCCCGCCCCCAGCATGTCTTTTCCATCAACCTTCCTAGTCCGGGCACCACCACCATGTGGACCTGGAACAGTGGTTTCAAAAATGAATGCATTATCGCTGTTCCATTCACTGCCTGCTATCGCCGCTTCTGCCGCCTGGCTGGGGAGCAAGTTTCCAGAATAATCCCCCTCTGGCTTCCACCACCTGCAGAGAGATGACCACCCCTAAACTCACACCAGGATTAAAGTCGAGCAGCCAGAATGATGTCCCTCAACTCAAATTTCCAATGATCATGTTGTGCATCCCAGAAAATGTTTCCTTATAGATCAGCCTTTTATAGAAAAAGAAATTTCAGGCTACGGATTCCAGACTTTGCAGAAGACAGACCTGACACAGTAGAGGAGGAAAAGTTTCACAGAAGGAACGCCAGGGTTCATTTGTGCCTTAGACTAAGTCCCTCTTAGCATCTTCAGGGGCCTAAGGAAGGTGGTAGAAAGTGAGGCTTTTTTTTTTTTTTTTTCAGTTTTGCTTCCCTGACTCTCCCCAAATCCCCAGGCCTTGTCAGCAGAGACACATCTCTCGATAATTACAGAATACACAGCTTTGGGGGCATTTCCCTTCCATTCACGACATTTACTGGTGTCAGTCTGAGCATAAATACAATTAGATTTGAGAGTTCTATTACAAAAGCCAATAAAGCGGGCCTCAGTAGAGATTCTAAAATTACTTAACTTTTCTTTAGAAAAATATTAAAACAGTATTATCACATCAATGAGAAGAAAAGACAGGAAGATAATAAAGTTATGTTAAACCTCTCTGTATTTACTCATGTGTGAAACAGTTATGTCTGGTCACATAATTGCAATGGTTCTGAGAAATATTTCATATTTTATAATGAACATTAAAAGAGTTTGTGGATCATTACTTTATATGAGTTCCAAAGTTATTACATAAAACCCAATAGGAATGGTTATAAATTATCGGATCCTCCGGCCCGGCCTTGGTAAACATAACATGAAGACGGAGACATTTCGGCAGACAAGATTCATGAGGAGAGGTGAAGTGCCGCCCCCACCCCCATGCATTTTAAGGGGGAACGGAGGACCGGAGTACTTATAACCAGCTCTTAACATTTTTGTTTCTGTTTCAAAGAAATCCTATTGAGCCTGTAGCTTAAGCCACACACACAAAAAGCTTCCATTAGAACAAAAGAGAACTCGCTTTCAGACACGGCCCCCATCCTTCCATCTTTCATTATCCTATCTGTGGCCTTAAGGTCATTGCAAAATTCTTGAACTTTTCAACACAGCATGGGTTTAGAATACTGTACTTAGCAGGCTCATCTGATCACCAACAATTACTTATTTTCAAAAGGAGTTCCTGCCTTTGAAATCTGAAAATGCGGCATCTCTGCGGAAACTGGAGAATTGACAACATTCTGAAGAATTTTTATTGTAGGGTCTGCAAAATAGGTTGGAGGGCAGCACTTGAATTACCAACAATCGTTTGAGAATCACATTTAAGAGTAAAATGGAGGTTTCTCTCTATTTGTGTTTATTCTCCTTTTGCTAATCACAGTTTTAGATTTTATTCTGAAAAATCTCACCTGGAGCCCCTTTGGACCCACAGTTTCTGTTTAGTAAAATAGCTACATACCAGAAGAGTAGCAGTGGGTAAATGAAGATAAAGACCAGAGTGGTGAAGTGAGACCCTCTGGTCAGTATCTGAGACAGGTAGCACCACTGGGGAAAGCCCCCCAAGCAAGCAAAGAAGACAGCAGTTGCTACTCGGCTCTAAGAAAAACAGGCATCTCCTTTACCTATGTCTGTACCTGTAGAGTTCTTATGGTCACCATCTTTCCCCAAACCCTGCACTAGACACCTGGGAGGCTCCTACACCTGTGGGTTTCTCACCTTGCCCTGGGCTCCCCCCATTTACATGGAGCAGCTGTTAGCGAGGTCCTCTTAGCAAACAGATGTCTTTTGGAGAATTTAAAGCTGTGAGTTGGAGGCCAGCTTCTGACTGTACTTTGAATTATGTCTGCCTCGATCATTATGCAGTCATTCACATATATTTTAGACATCAATATTGTCTGGAAATATTCTCCAGTTCTCAATGCTATTTATATGCTTCAATTCTCCTCCTTGCTTCTGTTCTGGCGGTATGCTCCAGCTTCCCAGAGCTCCTGACTGCTTGCAGATCATCTTAATAAATATTTTTATTGGAGAAGGGTTTGCCGTTTCATTCTAAATGATTTCTCTCAGAATTAAATCAAAACCAATGTTCTTAAAAGGTCTACCAACCCTCCTAACCTGTTTGGAAGAAGAATTTATCAGTTTCAGTATTTGTAAAGATGAAACAGTGTCATGTGTTGCATCTTCCCACAGAGAGCAAGTTTTACCAACAACAAAAGATTATGAAATGCCAACTTACAGCGTGGGTGAAAAATCTCTTCTTGTTCCTTTAAGAAATGCTAGTTCGGCTAAAATCTGAGTATTTGACATAATGTAAGCCTGCAGGTGGTTAAAAAAAAACACTCAAGTAAGTGTGGGAGGTAAAGAACCGGATATTTTTAGGACTTAGAGAGTAATATAAAGAAAGTAGAAATCTTCAGGGTGTTACAGCACATTTAGAATTAGGCCAAGTTTGAAGAACCCTTCATGGGACCACCAGAACTTTACATGCTAAACCACAGGAGCCAGATAGGTTCCACGTCGGTGTTCTTGTGTTCTGAGGGGGTCAAGGCTGAGACAGGCTAACACTAATCTTGATATCAACCTTGTCCTTGATGGGAGAAGATCCTTTTCAAGTATTTCTGAGGTGGCCTCTAGGTGGCGCTGACACTGCATAGCTTCAGCTTTTCCGCACAATGAAAACATTAATTTGCTATGAGATAATTTTTGACGTAAATGTAAAATGGTGCCCATTCGAACTCAGTAATGAAGCATGGTGCATTTCTGCAGCTCCTAATTTGACTAGTTAAATGACTCCATTACGTGTCTAACAGACAGAAGCAAATAATTTCTGGTCAGTTGATGTTCACTTATCCGTATCATTTTGCCCTGAAAATAAAGTCTCTAATCTACAATTCCTTTGTCTTAAGGTTTTTTTTTTTTTTTGGTTAAGATTATTAAAGCAAATATATTTAAATAATTCAGATTAAACCAGCACAAACTAACAATTAAAACGTCAGAGAGCAGGGGCAAATCAAATACTTGTAATAGAGGAGGCAGAAAACTGGAAACCCCTCCTACATTACTCCAACCTTTGCCCCCGTCACTAGATCTAGGAGGTTAGAATAAGTCTTGGGCTTCAAAAGAACAATTATCCATCTTTCAAGTCCATTGTCATTTGGTCGCCCAAAAGAGCGCTGCTGGTTATTTTATTCCTCTTTTTACTTTACCACATAAGTTTGAGGATGTTTGGAATTTTTTCAGCAGGATGCATCTGACTATAGCAAAAAAACCAAAAAAAAAAAAATGCTGCTTTAATAAATATCAAGTGATGAATAATTTTGCCCAAAGGGGAAAAAATGGTTAATATTGAATCTTAATGTTCCTCATCTAAATGCTTTTTTCTTCCTGCTAAAAACAAGTTTAGAATTAAAGCGTATCAGTTTACACATATTGCATGCATATTAGTGAGACACAGCTGTGTATGTCCCCCTCTTAAGAGCCATATGATTAAGTTATGGGATATCATATAATCCAAACTCTGTTTCTATTGGTCACCTTTCACAGACAAAAGCTTTTTAGTTTTAGGTCTATTAAATGACAGAATGTCCGATTCTGTAAATGTGCAAGTAATTATTATGAAGCACCTGTGACTCTTATTTTCACTTACAAAGTCCATCTATAAATTGCTTTTGGAGCGGCGCTGGGGGCTGACAGTGGACTCCACTCTCTGTCTGGGGCAGCTGTCAGTAGCTTAGTGAGGTAGAGCGAGACCTGGCCCTAGATCTCAGGATCTTGGTGAACTATGGAATTACAAGCCCCCACCATTTCATCCCACAACCCTGAGATCAAGAGACAGTGGCCTCTTTTGGTGGAGAAACAGAGGCAGAGAGTGGAGGAGAAACCCTCAAAACTCAGAGAGACGCCGTGCCCATCACTTTTCATTGGCGTGTCTAAACTGCACGGAGCAATCCGTTTTTAAAAGACAACATGAGAACAGAAAGAACCAGTTTAAACGATCTTCACTTTTCCCCAATGTAGCATGCTATTTGACCCAATTAAATGCACTTTTAAGAAACTGACTCAAATATGTGTATACACTGCCTTTATTAAACTTTCAGATTCTCAAATCCCTCTGTGTGTGCAAATTTCAGCCATTTAGGGACGAGGGATGAGGGACACAGAACACAGACTGAGTATCTTTTGATGTGAAACAATGTCAAAAGGACTATTTCTGACTCATACTTTGTTGAAATTTTTGGCTGATGTCGTTTCTGCAACTTGATTGGGATAAGTTGCTTTCACAGGAAAAGCTGGTGGCTTGAACTGGAGGAGTGGACCTTACACTTCCATTGCCGCTGCGGAATGGGCAGTGATAGCTGTCAGAGCAGGCATTTTGTAGGTTAAGTGGCCGGTGGGTTTCCAGGAAGGATTTGGCATTTTGATTTGGTGTAGAATTTACAACCAGAGAGTGATGTTTCAGCACACAGATCTATCTGGGTTGTGTTCCGGAAAAAGAAATGAGGTCAAGCTGGGAAGGAACAGTGCATCCAGGAGGGTTCCATGGGGCCTTGGGTCAGGGGCTCAAAACCTTCCCCTGTGGTCCGCCCCCTGACAAGGGCACCTGTGGCTATAAGTATCTGATTTCCCGGGACTGGACACTTTACACAAGGATAGACCTTTAGCTGTGTCCTGGGAACAGAGGCTGAAAAGGAAGCAAATTCCATCTGAGATTCAGCCCATGCTACCGTGTGAAGGTGAGAGCGTCCCAGGCGAGCAGAAATGCGTCCATCAGACAGGCAGGAAAATCAGAGACACCACAGAGGAGGAAAGCAAAGGGAAACTTCCAGGCTGACGCTGAGTTCAGTTGAAAGACATCCAAAATGACACGTGGAAACTGCACAACTCCCTAAAACCCAAAGTGGGTGCCAGGTTCTCCCGGTACCGACTGTTGGAGAGGCCTTGGGTCTTCACGCCTCTCCTGGAACAGTGAAGGGCATCAAAAGCTGTATAACCACCCCAGGGCCAGCACTCCCAGCCCTGATCTAAAAGTTAGCAATGCTATCAGTCCTTGGGGGAGGAAATGCTGGCTTCTGAATTTGGGGCTCAGCAAGGTGGAGCTGGCTTTACAATGCTTAAAAAAAAAAAGCCCAAAAACTGTCAGGCAGCAAAAAACCTAGTTGATTGGAATAGGGGTGATGATTGTTAAATAAAAATGAAAAATAAATTATTTGTCTTCATGTCCACAAAGGGAAGAGGAGAGCAGATGCCAGCCACAGATAAGCATTTCCCGAAGAGAGGAGAATGTTTCCAAAGGAAATCAGCATCAGAGCAGAGCAGGTGAGAAAGAAATTAGAGTATCTAAGCACTGATAACTCCGGGAGCAGATGGGAACCATCTTAGACTTTGTGCAAGAGGAGGTGAGGAAACGGGGGAACGATTAGCAAATACCTTTTAAAAATGCCCTGGGAAACTGGAGAAGCTCCGGTGGACGAGAGCCCTTATGCAACACCTATATTTAATAACGACTCTGAGGGAGATCAAGGAAATTAAACACCAGTAAGCTTGACTTGAGCAGTGGGGAAGATATTGGAAACACTAATCAGGGACAAAATAGGGAAAGTTATGATTTAATTAAAGATATTCAGCATGGATTCACAAAAGGGAGATCATACGTAACAAAACTAATAGAATATTTTGAAAAAGTAACAAAAAGGAATTGAAGAGGGAAACCAGGGGTATAATTTACTGGGACTTTAAAAAAGCTTTTGATGCACTGCCTCACAAAAGACTAATCTCCAGCAGTGGGGAGTTTGGGTGTGAGTGTGGAGGGGGGTGGAGAATGAATGAAGAATTGTCTGGACTGAGGGTACTTGTGAGCATTACCATGAAGAGATTAGGATAAAGGGAGGAGACTGACTGCTAGAATTTCCCGAGATCTGAATTTTTTTTAAATTAATTTTTTTAAACATATGACTCTGTAGCGTTGCTTCAGAAATGTGTCCAAATGTGGTGACATTTTCCTGCAGGTATAATTTTGGAGGGTGGGTGTCAGATAACACTACGAGGACAGAAGCATTGGGAAGGATATTTTTAAAATTTGATGCACACAGGCCTTTTTTTTTAAATATAAAGAGACGGTTTGTGACCAAATGGGAGGGGGCTTAGTCACTAATTGCCACATGAATTATTGATACAAATAAAGATGGAGAAGCTCCACAATCTGGACAGCTCAAGTTCAACAGCAGTGCACGCTGATGGGTAAAGTCACATATTCACGTGTACACAGGGACAGCTTCTCATGGAAGCATGCATGTGCCCACGTGTACGCATTCCCATGTTATACGGGGACACTCACGAGTGTACCCTGGTTCTTCTGAAGGATGCATACCTTTGTGCATCACATGGCCAAGTGCACACCTTCATAACACACTCCCTGTGCACATTTATGTTCATAGACGTGTGTACACATATCATCATAGGATGCACGCACAGGTTCCTGTCCCTTTCCTCAGAAACTGCTCTGCAGTGCATAGGTTGTATAACAGATGCACAGGGTAGGAGAACATGCTATTCTCTACCAGGAAATACTGGAGGGTGGAAAGTTCCCCTTAGTCACATTACTGTAATAATAGATGCCACAGGAATGAAAGAAGAGGCAGAGAGCAGAGGATCCACAAGACACAAAAAGATCTTTGTTACTACAAGCCAAACCAGATCTGAATACCTTTTCTGAAAAAAAGATAATGGCAGAAATCTCCAAAGGGGCCCATGGCCTGTATCAGAGATAGAGCTACAGATGTGGTGGAAGGATCCTGAGGAAGGTGGTGATGACCCAGATCTGAGGCTCCAACCCAAAGCTGGGGCACAGGTCGAGCAATGGAGACCTCTCCCAAAATGTAGACTTGGTGTTCACCAAAGAAATGATTTTTTTTTTGGCGCTGGAAATTGAACCCAAGGGTGCTGGTCACGTCCCCAACTATTTATTTATTTTGAGATAGGGTCTCACTAAGTTGAATAGGACCTCTCTCTCTAAGTTGCTGAGGCTGGCCTTTAACCTGTGATCCTCCTGCTTCAGCCTCTTGAGCCTCTGGGATTCCAGGTGTGCACATTGAACCAGGCTTTGATTCTTCATTCTTAGGAATACATGAATGATGTTTGGGTCTCAGTAGTGACCAATGGCATCAGAACATAGGTGTATTTATGGGACACTCCATGCTTCAGCATGGTCACCATCATCTAAGTGGGTTGCAGACACCCCACAAACAATCCCCATCCATGGGCGTCAGTGCTGCTCACAAAGTTATGAGAAGCCTATGGAAGAGGTCTGGATGCAGACATGGATCTGAACCTGTGCGTGTTCGACCGACTTGAACTTCATTGACCTTTGACATCGTTCATTAATATTAAAATGTGACTTGGACAGTATCCATATTTAAAAGGTCATTTAGGATGAAAAGTTGCTAAATGAAGCCTACATGTCCTCCTCGTTCATCATAACAGAAATACTGCCCCAGCGGTCACCTCCCCCAGAGCGAAGGGACCAAAGTCTTCATTCTAAAATCAAATATTTTTTAAAAGAAACATCCACTGTAATCTCTCTCCACTTTCATAGTTTTAACTCTGGAGATGTGTGTCTCTTAAATCCAATAGGTATAAACTAATATTCAGAGACTACAAAATAGGAAAGACAGAAGGAAATTTCCAAACAGGGAAAAAGGCTGCTAGCAGGTCAGATTGTGCCCTGCTCTGTTTTGACAGCAGCAGCCCTCTTCCAACATCTCCCAGCAACCAGGGCAATGGATGAGCACTTGTTTTACAGGTGAAGTTCAAATGCGGGACTCACTTGGGGACATGTGGCTCCACTGAACTCATTTCTAAATCTCTCACCATTATATGGACGGATTTTACAGCGCTTGTTTTCTTAAGCAGGAAGGCATGGAACAGATACAACTCCCCTCTCCCACCACACACACCCAAACCAAAACAATAGAGAAAAAATCCATCTTTCAATATGATCCATTTGATCATCTCCTATCCAGTTTTCATTAAAATCAAATTTGAGGATTTCTATTTTGTCTTTTTTTTAGGGGGAGGTACCTAGGATTGAAGCCAGGGGTGCTTAACCACTGAGATACATTCCCCAGCCCTTTTTTATTTTTTATTTTAAAACAGTTCTAAGTTGCTTAGGGCCTCACCAAGTTGCTGAGGCTGGCCTCAAACTTGTGATCCTCCTGCCTCAACCTCCCAAGTTGTTGGGATTACTGGTGTGCACCACTATGCCAGGCATACTTTGTATTTTAAAGCAAAGAAAATCTGTCCCAATATCCAGCATCAACTCAGGCATAGCCTAAGACAGTATCCCGCATGGAAGCAAAGGGTTAATTGGGGGAGCTTTAAACCTTCCCCAATCCCCAACTTCCACTCAGGGCTACCATAAATAAACATGCAATCTGTAGGTGAAACCTCACCTCTCACCTGAAAGGTCCCTCTGGCACCCCATAAATCGCTGTGCTATTGCTGACAGAGCCCCAGAGTAAAACAAGCCTTGGCAAAGGAAGACAAAGTGTTAACAAGTACGTGTCAGGAATGTCTCTTGAAATCAGTCTTTGAGAATCATCTGTCAGTGAGACAAAATTAATTACTACATGTAAAATGAAGAAATCAATGTAAATTAAACACTGTATAAATGGTATAAAAGTTTAGGACAACTTGATGGTTAAATAATTACTGATAGATGTAGGAATTTCCAGCAAGCCCCAGCAGGGATGTGACTTCACTGGCCTCCTTCCAAATCTACCCAAAGTTGACTTTGGGCCTGGGGGTGTCTCTCCCACATCCACCTGAATTTGAGTTAGGAGATTCAAACAATCCCCCAGCAACTCCAGTAACTTGCAAAGTTCAGGGACATTTCGGTACAGTTTTCAGCATACCAAGCTGATATGAAAGACACAATCTCAGTTGAAAGATGAGATTCATGAACCTAGCAGGAAGAAGAAAAGCACCCTGCCATGGGATCCCTAAGAACTTGGGGAATTGTATCACCCAGTGAAAATATCGCATTAATTTATGCAGAGTTTTGCTTATAAAATCAAGTCAGTCATTATAAATACTTGAAACACGGTCATAACCTAACATGGGACATTCACACTCTGTTGAATTTCTAAGGCCCAGCTCAATGGCTTCTTGGGGTTGATATGAAAGGGATGGAAGAAAAACCCAGTGCTGAGAGTTCTGCAGGTCACACTCCTCAGACATGTCCCTCAGGGAGCTGGGATGTCACCCTCCAGCCCAGCTTGTTTCACTCAGGTGCTCAGGACAAAGAGACCCAAGCCTGCTGATACTTGATCTACTGTATAAGAACTCAAAGAAGATACTAGATGACGCACCCATCTCACCCTGTGACAAGGCCCTTGGCACCACCAGCTCAGACCTGGCTGGGACACTCTCAGCTCTCTCCTCTCTCAGTGGGATCTAATCTATTGCTGGAGTTGGAGAACTGCCCACGGGCATTTCTGATGATCAGAGTTTCCTTCTGAAACTTCAGACTTGTCTCCTATTGAGAACCCAAGGCACTGCCTCATGCCTTGAGTTTCCTCTAGTCTCCCCAAGGGTCTACCTTCTAAACAGCCAGCCCATTTCTGTTTCCTCCGAAGCCTATTTCCTCCTTAAATGTGCCAGTCGAAGTAGTGACCCCATCTCTGGGGCTCCACAGAAGACAAATGCCATCAGCCGTCAGAGTTCCAGGACAGGCTGTGAACCCTCCAAGGAGAATTAAATAGAAGAACTTTCTTCCATTAAGACCCCCAGGCTCCATGACTGAAATGGACCCAAGTGTCCTCCAACTGTACTTTGCAGAAACCAATATACAAACATAAGAATTTTACAATATACAATTTGTAAAATTAAGGAGCTGAAGATTACTTCGGGAAGGAAGATTTGCAATGCTAACGAACTTTCTGATTTATAGAGTCACCACGGGGGTTCCTTACATGAGTCAATCTAAAATAGACTTCAGCTCGCAGTGCATCTAAAATAGGATTCGGTTGCCAAAACTCAATAAGACACACCATATCAGCAACGGCCCCCATCTACACAGACACTGCAAAGGCAGGGCACCAGAAAACTTTTACTTTTTTTCTCAAAAAGTTTTTCTGCAAGTGCATTATCAATTTCATCCTTTGACTTCTCATATTGTCCTTAGCTTTTGGTATTCAGGGTCCCTTTTCCATTTACAACTTGCTTGGACTTTTCCCACTTAACTGAAGACCTTCAGGTCTTGTGACCTTCTGGCAAGTGTTAGATCTCCGTAGAGCAAACTTGCTCAATTTCTGCCTGGCATCCTGGCTGAGATGTTGTGGGAAGTGACTTCCCATTTGAGGGGTAAATTCAAGGCTTAAAATTTCAGTTAAGGAGCACATAAATATCCCACTACTTTGATGTAGTAATTCCATTTTTGCTAAACTGCCTTTGAGAAATACTCTGAGGACACAGAGGGAGGGGAACTGAGAGGGGCTACCTTTATGTTCAAAAACTTCCTTTATGTTAATTTGATAATAGCTTTTTTTTAAAGAGAGAAGGAGAGAGAGAGAAAGAGAATCAATTTTTATTGAGTTTTTCACATGGCTTTCGTTGCTCTGACACTTAGTTGTGTACGTGGGTGCTGGGGTTTGAAACCGTGTACTCACGCATGCTGGGCAAGTGCTGTAATCACCGAGCCACCGCTCCAGCCCAAATATGATAATAATTTTTAAAAATTGAAAACAACTTAACTATTCAACAGTGGCAGACATAACTAAAAAAATCCCAAATAGGATATTGTAGTATAGCTATAAATTATACATATAAAGAATTCTAATTTGAAAAAAGTCGTACTATGCACATATTTTACATATATGCAACATGCAAAAATCACATGTGCAGTAGGATTAAAGCTACATAAGAGACAGATACAGGAAAAAAATAGAAGGAAACAGATTGAAACTAGCAATCTTTGTGTAATAAAAACTAGCTGGCGGGGCTGGAGCAGTGGCTCAGTGGTTATGGCACTTGCCTGTCATGTGTTGAGTACATGGGTTCAAACCCCAGCACCATGTACATGATGAAGTGTCAGAGCAGGAAAGGCCACAGGAAAATCTAAATAAAATTGATTTTCTCTCTCTTCCTCTCCCTCCCCCCTCCCTCTTCCTCCCTCCCTCCCCCCCCTCTATGTATATATGTATGTATGTAAAATCTCCCTCTCTCTTAAAAAAACCAGCTGGAAGGCTATTTTGGTTTTGTTTTGGTTTTTAATTTTTTTCTCCTGTATTCTTACCAATTCAAAAAGAAAGACATAAAATTTGCTTTTAATTCAAGAAAATGCAAATTGATTTATTTTACGAAAAGAAAAATATATTGGGTTAAAATTAAAAATAAACTTCAATTTAATGTCAATTTTGTTTTGTTTTGTTTTTAAGAGAGAGGGACAGGGCTGGCACAGTGGTTCTGCTGTTAAGGTGATCGCATACCATGTGCGAGTACACGGGTTCAAACCCTAGCACCCATGTACACAACTAAGTGTCAGAGCAACCAAAGCCATGTGAAAAACTCAATAAAAATTGATTCTCTCTGTCTCTCCCCCCCTCTCTCTCATTGTCCTTCTCTCTTTAAAAAAAAAAAAGAGAGAGAGAGAGAGGGACAGTGAGAGAGAGAGAATCAATTTCTATTGAGTTTTTTCCACTTGGCCTTCATTGCTCCAACATCTTGTTGTGTACGTGGCACTGGAGTTTGAACCCACGGACTCACACATGCAAAGCAATTGCTGTAACCGCTGAGCCGCTGCTCCAGCCCAATATTTATTGTTGAAAAGATTTCTATGAATGCCAGTTTCTATAACATTATAAAAAATTATTTAAATACATTATATCTGAAATATTATGAGGTCCTAGCTGCCAATCCAGAGATACCAAGCCACCCTGAAGCTGGGACTATAGCCTCATGTGGTTGGGAACACATACACTTCTTGGGGTTGTAATATTTCCACAGCCTTCTATATCTGCATCCTCAGTAGGGTACCAGCACCCAGTCAGGGCAGGAACAAGATGTACATCTAGGATGAGGCCCTCAATATCAGGACTGTGAATGATGTAACTCTGTTGCTTCCATGTGGCCTGCCTCACGGTCTGATATAAAGTGATATCTCAGTAAAGCTGCTTAAGAAATGAGGGTCTTTTGAATGTGTTTCCTGCTGTCAAACTCTCAGCTTGCCCCATGACAGCTGGGGCTGCCATTTCTCCATGCTCCTGCATGGTGAGCCTGCACAGAGGGAGGTTCAAGAGATGTTGGTACAGTACCTGGTCAGCAAACTTCACTGCTACCCTGCAGGCTGGTGGGTAGACTTGTACAGTGGGAATCCCTTGGGCTGGCAGACAAAGATAAGACTAAAGGTTTGGATCTTGGCCTTGACTCTTGCTAGTTATAATCTCATGATCACGACTTGCCAATCCTTAGAATTTGGAAATAATTCTATTCCCCAAGTGCTATGGTTGGATATAAATTATACCCTGAGGTTCATGTGCCAGGGACTTGGTCCCCAGGATGAGTTGGTGGAACCTTTAAGAGGTGAGGCTTAGTAGAAGGTAATTAGGTCACGGGTGCTCCACCTTTGGAAGAGATGAATGCTATCTCATAGGAGTGGTCAGGTCTGATAGGAGTAATTAGTTTCTGAGAGAAGAGGTTGTTATAAAAAGAAAAAGCCCAGTTCCTCCCCTATCTCTTGCTTCCTTCCTCACCACGTTGTCTCTTCTGCCATTTTAATGCCATCAACCATAAGTCTCTCACCAGAGCTAAGCAGGTGTCAGTGCCATGCTCTCAAACCTCCAGCACTGTGAGTTAAATAAACCTCTTTTCTTTATAAAGCACCCAGTCTCTGGTACTCTATTATAGCACTACAGAACAGACTGAGACACAGAGATTTTGGTGTACTGAGTCAGAAGCAAAGAAATGAGCCTTCTTTCAAAGGCTGAGACAGTGCTGATAGCCAGAGGAAAACAAATATATGGTTTTAGTTAATTAAGATGTCATTTTACCTATACTTCTGGCTATGAGAAATTTGCACCAAATCAGCTATCTACTGAGAACAACTAGAAAAGTTGCATTAGAAAATAGGAATGAGGGGCTGGAGCGGTGGCTCAGCGGTTACAGCGCTTGCCCGGCATGCGTGAGTACACAGGTTCAAACCCCTGCACCCATGTACACAACTAAGTGTCGGAGCAACGAAAGCCATGTGAAAAACTCAGTAAAATTTGATTCTCTCACTGTACTTCTCTCTTTAAAAAAAAGAAAGAAAAAGAAAGAAAGAAGGAAAAAGAAAAATAAATAGGAATGAGAGAGAGAGCTCAAAGAGGCCAGGACTTGAAGGGCGAAGATTCTAAAAAGGAAGGAGCGCAGAGATTTCGTTGTTATCTTGTATTTCTTTCCTCTTGAGGCAATTAGAATTCGCGAGCTGGCTAGACTCTAAGAATCTAAGCAGAGATTTCTGGATTCCGGGGCACCAAGAAGACAACAATTAAAATTGAGGGCCTAGGAAAGTACACTTTCTTCAGTGAGCACCCCACTCATACAGTTGTGGTCCCTGAAGGGACGCAGGGAGGAGTAAGAGCATACAGGAAACACACAAGCCTTTGAAAGCTACTCATTTCCTGATTGATTGAAGGTAATCTGCCCCAAGTAGAATCACTAGGCCATATTAGGCCATATAAGGTTAAACAAAATATATTCCTAAAATTATTTGACTGTTTCTTCATTCTTACTTAATGTGGCTGCTACTAAAATTTAAAATGAAATTGATGGCTAAATCTATTTCCTTTCTGCCTTTTTCTAAACTTGGCTATTCTGATGTAGAAGTTAGAATTATATCTATAATTTTTATGCAGAATAGCTAATGTTTGATTAGAAATTACCAGACAGCCCAGAAAATCCTGTAATCTCAGTGGCTTGGGAGACTGAGGCAAGTTCAAAGCCAGCTCCAGCAACTTAGGTAGGGCCTAAGCAACTCTGTCTCAAAATTTAAAAAAAGAAAAGAAAAAGTACTGGGGATGTGTTCGATTCCCAGTACAAGAAAAAGAAAGAAAAAAAGCAAACGAAACCAAATGAACAAAGATAAGATGGGAAAATCAGGCAACAGATAATAAAAGCAGACCCACAGAGGATCCAAACATTAAGTTACAAACTTTAAAAATAATTATAATCAATATATTCGAAAAAAGTCAAAAGATAATTTAGGTGATACTTGGTATGTCTAAGAGGAATCATATGGGAATTCTACTACTAGGAATACAGCATCTGAGGGGCTGGAGTGGAGGCTCAGTGGTTACAGCACTTGCCTGTCATGTGCAAGTACATGGGTTCAAACCCCAGCACCCACAAACACAACTAAGCGTTGGAGCAATGAAAGCCATGTGAAAAAACTCAATAAAAATTGATTCTCTCTCTCTCTCTCTCTGTCCTTCTCTTAAAAAAAAATCTTAAAAAAAAAGAATACAGTGTCTGAAATTAAGTATAGTCTTCATGCACCTAAAGAAAGAATGAATAAACTAGAAATGGAGTTCAATTCCTGTACACCAGTATTCCCTATTGTTGACCCAAACAATACTTAGTTTTGCACTTGCTAGTCTGGTCCATTGCTACCTGACCATCCCTTCAGAGCCTGATCTCCTTCACAGAGCCAGAGAGCTGAGCAGAATTAGGTGTTCAAACCCGAAAGCTCATCGTGACACACATAGAAGAGCGAGGGCTGGTCACGGTCCAGACTAGCTATGGCCGGGGCTTTATAGCTTTCCCTCAGGTTTGACCTCAGTGATCCCCAAAGATCAGGAACACTGTCAACCCAAGAGCCCTGTTGCCTGCTATAGCCTGGAGCATTCAGGAGACTTCAGGGGACAGATAGGCGACTTCTGGGTGGTCCTCCAAGAAGCCACACACATGTTTATGCCATTCTGTCATGTTCCACGTATACAGCAGAAGGGTGAGGTACAGAATGAAATGGTCACTTTTTCTATGAACATGACAGTGGCCTTGCACAAAATGCTCAGAAATACCTTTCTGCTTTTGTCTAATCCTCATCATAAAAGAACAGAAAAGGACACAGCCTTTCTCAGAAGAGTAAGGGGAGAGGGAACTAGCTCAATCAATTTTTATGTACCGGAAGGGTTATTGGAAGTCGAAAACTAATAAGCTCTCAGCAAGGATCTAAAGGTTAAAGGACTGAGACTCCAGAACAAGAGATTTGAATTTGGTTACTAAGAAGGGGGTCATGGTAATCAAGGATGTTAGAATAAGGTTTCTGTTGTTCTTTAGGTGGAAGCTCCAAAAGGTCGACCATAAAGGATCAGTGCTAGCTTTACCCAAATGGAGAAACAGGGCCGGCAGAGAAGAGCCTGTACCCCTATGCCAGGGCCCAATCCGAGGCTCCAGAAGGATTGACTTGCAAAGGCAGAGAGCTTCAAAGGAGCAAGTAGGTAGATGTGATTCCAACCCTCCTTCCATGGGGGCATGGCAGCGGCTGCTGCTTTTTTCAAACCTGGGGAGGGGACACTCAAAGACAGCCTTTCCCATGACCCTTGAAATCAGCAAACAGAAGTCCATTCCAAGATTCAGCTTTGGCTAAGTCAGAAGGCCCATGGCTGCTCTGATGGAGGGTTAAGAAGAGGAGCTGCATGGGGAATGAAGGGAGAGTGTTCCCCAAGGTCCAGATAAGGGTCCTGGTGGAAGGAATCCTCTGCATAAAGCCACTGAAAAGGACTTTGTCCAGGAGGTCACATAGAAAGACACAATAGCTTCAAACCAAAGACGACAGAATCCTGGAGATGCAGGTGGGCCTCTAGAGGACTCCAGAAAGCATCCTGCCCAGGGGAGCCACCTCTATTATGGCTGTGTGTCCAGGTCCAATCCAGACCCAATTGGCCAGAACACACGGGAGAAACCAGAGGAGGAAGAAAGAGGGGGAAGGGACCAACTTGGCCTCTCCCTGGGCTAAAGCAGGCTGAACCAGCTCTGGGAAAAGACTCAACTCTAAATAAATTTTGTTTGGAGTTTTGATTGTTACATAAACACATGTGTTATCAATGACCAAAACATGTTCTTTTATGACCCAAAAGGCACATAAGAACTCTATTTAATTTGAAAGCGACTAAAAAGCATTGTGGGACCTCTCCCAGATTTCACCCTAAATGGGTGGGGAACGACTGAATGGGGAGAAATAATAATGCTGTTCTGTGCCTCCAATCCTGTAGACATTTTTAGGTGTGAAGATTATTAACAAATTTGTTACCTGGTCAAGAAAGAAGGAAGGAGGAAGTGCCTATTTGAAGAATTCAGAAACATCATCTGTTGGTGTGAAAAGCTTCTAAGAGGAGATGGCGATCCAACGAGGAGGGGGAACCCCATCAGCAACGGCAGAGCATGACCGCATCTGACCCCCAATCTCTTTGGATGTTCCCAAGCCATACCATGAGCGGGAAGATGGCCAGGCATCATGGAGTCAGTGAGCAGGGCCAATGACTTTTCTCATTGTCTCTGTATGACCCAGATTATCTCATTCTCTTTATCACTAAAATGTCGGTGGCCAGGCCCAGATAAGGAAAACCAACTCCTATTATGTGGCGACTATTTTTAATGACGGGCTACCATTTTGAAGTGCTGACCCCACCAAACAAGAATCCCAAACTCAACCACCTGGGTGAGAAGATATAGTTCAGTTTGGCTTATTCTTGATGTAAGTCCTCCAGAGAACCTTCTGGAAAATGTTGCAGCCCCCAGGCACCTTGCATAGTACTCTAGTGGCCAACAGAAGGGCAGCACCCAGTGCCCAGAAAGAGCTGCCACTGCCAGCTGAGAAGCACCACATGGCAGGGAGCTGGGTTTCAGCAGGCAGAAGAGGAGGTAAGCTCTCTCCACAGTGTCCTGCTGTGTTTGGAAACCCCATCCGAGAGGCAGCGTATGGATCTGTGCATGGATCTGCTGTCGCGTAATGAAATGGTAATGGGAGGCAGTCCGGAACTCTTCCTTACACAGCCACCAACGGATGCCATCCGCAAGGAGGGCAGCTGCTCTTCCAATCTGCCCTGCATTTATTTTCAAGTCAACACTCTCTTTGGAGACCAAGGACACCCCCAGCCACACCCAGGAGCTGCCCTTGCCTTAGACAACCATCTGTGCTTCAGTGACTTCCCTGCACCTTTTGGGTGCCCCTGAGCACCTGGATTGCTGAGAAGCCATAAGGGTGAACAAGAGAGAGCCTCACAAGGACAGCTCCAGGCGCAGGCAGGGAGCCATCTTGGAAAGCTGTTGTCCCCGTGCCCAGTTCTGCGAACTGCACACGCTCCCTCTCTTTGTTAAGATAATAATAAACGCAAAGCCACAACACCAGCAACAACAAAATCCAAATAATGATAAGCTCCAAACAGAGCAGGATGGGACCGTCATCTTTTCCAGATACCTGTTCACCATGACGGATGTCCTGTGCCAATGCTGAGCCATCTCCAATACACGCCATATGCCTATTTCTTTACTTAGCGTTGTTGGGCTGGGAATCCTTCAGAGAATGGAAGGTTCCCGAGTGTTTGGCAAGCCATACAAGGACACCAGCAGAATGTGCACAGGGATGGTGTGTCCCTAAATACGCCCACACACACATGCACGCATGCACAAACTCACACAGCTCTCTCTCCCAGGCTGTTCATCAGGGGTTTGTTTGTTTGTTTTTTTTCTTTTTTTCTTTCTTATTTTTTCCCCCTGTGTAGAGTAATCAGATTAAAATAAGCCCAGTGCTAGGAAAATGGAGCAAATTAAGACTGAATTGCTCACCCTTTTGGTGAAATCACTAGGCTGAGATTTTGGCCAAGAGTCGTAAGATGCGCATCACTCCAGGTACACAGACACTCACGTGGACTCTGCTTGTGCTACTGATTGGCCCGGAAGAGATTTGGTACAGACGGCAGTCATGAGCTATCCTCCCAAGATGAAAACCTGTCCCCCTGCTGGATGGGTTGTCTGAGTACGTGATGTGGGCCAGACTTGGGTCCTGGCCCCTGCCGACACCCATGAACGCAACATCCACCAGCATTAAGTGGCGAGGACCACAGCTGGGACAAACACAAACCAGCAGGTAATCAATGGTGTTTTAGCATCTCAGGACGTTCGATTACACCATTGTCAGCAGGGGATGTGCTTGGCTTCCTGGCCGTGGTGTATGGGAGACTCCCCCTAGCAAACGCCTTCCGTGATGTCCTGGAGGGGCTGTCCTGACTTGAGGGACAGTGGACACAGCCTGAGATTCAGGAAATGGTCCTCTTTTATTTATTTAATTTTGTTTTCCAGGAAATCAGGAAACTGGAACTATGGCAAGAACCTCTCAAGGGTAATCGTTTTTCCTGACTGGTATCTTAAGCTTGTCAAGTTCTTAGCCAGAGCCTTCCAAGGCGAGTTTGGAGGAAGCATATGGTGCTCGCCCGGTCCATATGACTGGCTGAGCGTCGACCACTACTGTTGATACAATATCTCACTTTTTCCTCAATATTATGACAGCATTTGTCAATGAAAATTAAATTACTGTCAAACTTATCCTGCTAACTTGCGGCACAACCATCAGAGAAAGCCAGCGCGGTGCCTTAAGCCAATGGGACCTTGTCGTTATGCTCAACCAAGAGGCAGGAAAGAAAGACATGGGGACTTCAGTGCCAGTAGGGATGGCCTGCCAAGCCAGCATCAGGATGCAATGGAAGGTATCTTCCTGAAGCCCAAGCTGCGAAGAAGGGAGTGTGATGGGGTGGGGGCAGGGAAGTGTTACTTTGGGCACAGGCTTGAGACCAGCAATCCTGTATAAGACAAATAGCACCACATGTTACATGTACGTGCTGGTTAAAAGGAGGGAGAAAAGACTGCATCTTTAAAATCAAAGGTCCTTGGAACATGTTTAAAATCTAATGTAGACACACTGGAGCAATCATATGGAAACATTTAAAGTTAGGTTGCATTCGAAATGAATTTTAGTTATTTCTATACCTTTGAACAACCTGGGCTCTCATTCATTCTGGCATTCAAAATTGAAGACTTGGTGGTTGTATTTTCCCACTAAGGAAGTGGATTCATTTCGAAATCATCAAAGCTCCCAAACTTTTGACGTTAGAATTGCCTCCTTTCCTTTTCAAGCACCTCACTGGAAAGTGCTTGGGAGGAAGCGGGTGGTTGGCAGGATACTCTCAGGTAGGAACATTGAAGCCCATCTAGGAACCCAGGGATTTGCAGCTGCCATCCTGTCCCTGTCTTACCCATCAACCCCACCTCCCCAGGAATTCAATTGTACCCGTCGTCTGAAGAAGCAACCTTGGAACTGAGAAGAACCAATCAGGTTCATTTTTTAAAAATTTGTTTCTCTGCGTTTTTCAAGATCAAAATCTACCACTAACTTCAGCAGTTAGTGACTTCCAACTGCATCAAACTGTCCTTATTAGCATCGGCAACACTTTCTGGATTGGGCCTGGGCAGGACTTCTGGTTTTTATAGAGTCGTTTCTTTGTGTTTTTTTCATGTAAGAACAGTCCAGAGGCATGACCAGGGCTAATTTAGACGCAGAAAACACTCCACAATACATAGTAGTGCATCGCTTTCTTCTTGATGGTCACACTGAGCGCCTGGTATAGAGGCACACACCTGTAATCCCAGCAACTCGGGAGGCTGCGGCAGGAGGATTGCAAGTTCAAAGCCAGCCTCAGCAACTTAGTGAGGCCCTAAGCAACTTAATGAGATCCTGTCTCAAAATATAAAATAAAATAAAAAGGAGGGATGAGGATGTGGCTCAGTGGTTACGTGCCCTTGCATTCAACCCCTAGTACCCCCCCCAAAAAAATCACACCAAGCAATTAGAAACAAAACAAACAACAAGGAGACTATTTCCAAAACACTATTATTTGCAGTTAAATAGTTTCTAAGAGGACTCATTCTCTCCTCAGGTGGGAGGGAACTTCACCTTGCTTGCCTCCCCTCTGGGAGAAGAGCACATCCATGGGACAGTGTCCCTCCTCATCCCGTGTTGTTTGGAGTGGTGGTATGTGGGGCTGTGTTTACAACCCCGAAAAGCAGGGAGTCCCCAGCAACAGAGTCCTCAATGGTTCAGGAGCTCAACAGGCTCTTCCTTGTGCAGAATCACCCCCACCTGAACCCCTGAGCGCTCTCCTAGGTATGTGCCAGAGGAAAAGGATGGATCAATATTAGAAATAAGCAGGCTGCCTTCCCGGACACTGGGACTGGACGGGAGGAGGCTGAGGAGCATATACTAAGCACCCCTGCCATCCCCCCTTGTTGGTGGCCCCAGAGAATCACCCTTGGACAGCCACTATCACTAGGGAATAGTGGTGGCATTGGGAGCAGGTCCCTCTTTCCTTATTGAATAAAAGTGGAGATATAAAGACGTGTAAAGCCACTGTGTATTTCTGCTTTATGGCAGGATCTAAATGTTTGTGAACTGCTTTATCTAGCTGAGGGAAGAGAAAATCGAGGAATGGCTTCTTTCTGCTCTTCAAAGCCCATGCCCTTTGCTAGAGTCAGGTCCACAGATCCTGATGGGATGGGAAAGCAGAGACCTGGCCAGCCTCCGGCTGTGGGATCTCAGCGCAGCCCTGGTGAACTCCTGGTGCCGCCAGCAGTTGGATTTCCATCCCAAAACTGTTCTCCCCAACACAAAGAGGGGCGGCCTGGCGCAGTAACAAAAGCCAGTGTGGGTGGCAAGGTGACTGCACATTTCAGCTTGAATGCTCCGGTGTGGGGCTTGCACCTGATCACCAGATGCTTCAAGCAGATGGCCAGGGAGGGGAGAGCCTGCTCCTGGTTGCTTCCGAGGGGCTACGGGAGAACCAATCCAGAGAGCCGGTCGGGAGTGCCCGGCTGCCTGGCCCAGCCTCCGCTCCAGGAGCCCTTGCGGGATGGAGCCTGGAGCCTCCAGTTCCAGGGAGCCATCCAAATATCCACAGCCCAGCCTCCAGTGAGGAGTCCAAACAAGGAGAGAGCCTCAGCCAGCAGGCATCCTTTAGTCCACTGAATGTTTTCGGGTTTCTTCTCTGGATGGTCTTCTGGAACAGGCCAGGCTGCATCTGTTATCCAATCCAGAAGGTCTCAATAAATGTGATTCATTTGCAAATTAATTTTTCAGCAAGTGACTGGGTGAGCAATAAAAAGGAGCCTCCCTGTGGTGCCCAGAGCAGTTTCACCTGCAACCCTGGGTGGCTGCTTTCACTCTGACCTTGGCCCTGTGTTTGGTGAGTCCTGACCATGACCTCGTCTGAGTCTGGAAGGTGGGAGCAGTCCTGGAGGTAAGAAAAGCAGACTAAAGGGATGGAGGCTATGCCAAGGGGGGTTTCTGGAGAACAGAGGATTTTTTCAAAGCTTCCCTCTCAGCAGAAGCTGCTGGCAGGGTCTATAGGCCAGGGCTGAAAGGGAGGCTCAGCCTGCTCCTGTTCTTGCCCAGGGTTTCCTTTCTTTTCCAGGAAATCTATGTTCTTGCATGCCCAGGCACACACAGCCATGCAAATGCATGAACACGTGTACACGGGCAGGTATGCACACATGGAACATCTCCATAATGTGGCACAGAATTCAGCTGTTTTATTTATTGACATCTCCCCCCCACACACACAACTTAGAAAATGCCTGTGACATATAAGACACTCAATAAATATTGTTCAATGAATAAATGAATGAGTGAAGAGTGTATGATGCCCCCTTCTACCTCTACCACCTGCCCAGCCCAGCTGGGGTAGCAGCTGTAGCCCCTGGTGCTCTCCGACCCACTGAGCTTCTAACACTCTTCCTCAACAGATGAACTGGTAAAGAGAATGACGCCTCCCTCCCTTCTGACAGTATCTGTTCTCCAAGTTCACACTTTCTCAAAGTTGGGCCTGAGTGGGCCCCTTCCTCGGCACAGTGCCCTCTCCCACAGAAGCAAGGGAACAGAGCCTGCTCACTAACTGATCTTCCCTTATGGTTTTGGTTTGGGTGGGGTAGCTCAATCCATCCAGTTCTGGCTGAGCAGGAGCCATTGGGCCTGTGTCCCTGTGAACTCCTTAGCAGGAGGACCCTGTTCTTGTTCTCCTTGGTTTAGGCCTTCCTCCTTCCAGGTAAGGGATGGGTGCACTGGTGATGAATGACACAAGGATGCCAGGGGAGCAGAGAGAAATTCTGTGCCACAAGCAGGACCAAAGTGGGAACAGGCCAGAGCATCCTTTCACAGTGACCACCCCCCAGTTCTGCAAGCTTGGGCAAGTTACCTGACATCTCTGAGTTTCATCTCTTCATTTATAACATGGAGAAATAAGGATGCCCACTTCATTGAACTGCTGGAAGGGTTTAAAAGGCAATCTCTATTAAGCGCACAGCCCAGACTGTGACACAATGAGCATTTGGTGACAATTGTTCACAGCCCCTCTCCTCTGTACCTTCCCTGTGCCAAACAAGGTCTAAGTGCCATAGGCTCCACACAGGGCCTGGTCTCTTCTGTCTAATAATGACCCCTCCCACAGGCGTGGGCTTCCAGTAGGTGCTTACACAGTGCCTCCTGGAAGGAAGGGCAGCCTGCTGTGTCACAGGTAGGTGCAATTCCCGTGACTGGATGCATGCTCAGAGAACCGGGAGTAGGAGGGGCAAGCTGGAGGACTCCAAGGTCCTTGGGGTGGTGATGGGGCTGCCAGGCCAGCACCACAGCAGGCAGTTGTGACTGGTGGCAGACCCTCCAGCCCCAGGCTCTCCCACGAAGGCAAGGATCAGCCCTGCGGCCCTGGCCAGTGGCCAGCTCAGATCATTTCATTTGGCCTACTTAGCCATCCCCCAGGGGTGCTGGGAAGGGGATGATTCACCACTGTCTGGGCACTCTCATGCAGAGAGGCTTCCACCCATGAGGGGCCTGCATCCCTGTCAATCCCTGTGACATGACAGCCACGGTCCCCAGGCCCTCCACACAGGAAGCCAAAGCAGGCAGGGGTGACAGTGGTCCTGGGATGAGTCTTGATGTGTAACTCATCCTGCCAGCAAGATTCCAAGTGCCCAGCCCCTGGGGCATCTGTGGGTGGTGTTAATGCTGAGCCCTCTTGCAAGCACTGTGTGGGGTCAGAGTCCTGTGGAGGGATAATGCTCCCCACATGATCACTGCTCCTCATTGGTCTTCTTCCTATCTAAGGCCACCTATACAGGCAGAACAATGTTGGGGGGAAAGCAAAACAAGAAAACTCCTGGGAACCTCAAATACAGAACAGTTGAGGGCCATCCTCTAAGGAGTTACTGCAATCCAGAGAGGTGAGGCAACCTTCCCAAAGTCACACAGCACCATGGAGGCAGGGCTGAGTCTTGCTCTCTTGTCTTCCAGCCTAGAGCTTTTACAATTTCCCCTGGGATGTAAAAAACTGTCTCAAAAACAGACTGAACAGGGGAGCCCATGGGAAGTTGGATCAGGGACATCTTTGGAAAGGGGGCTTGCTAAGGTAAAGGAAGGAGCTGAATCTCCACAACATGAGGCTGAGCCCTCATTATATTATTGCCACTCTGATTATTTCAAGAGTCCGACTGATTCTTAAAACATCCACTACCTCAGTGGAATAAAGAACATTGGGGGATGGATGGGATGGGGACTGGAGCTGAGGCTTCCCGGCTGCAGGAAGGAGCTGGCCGGAGTGGGCAGCCACCAGGGCAGTGGGCTGACGCTGACTGGCTGGCGGGGCTCCCCAGGCTGGCTCGGTCACCATCACAGCACACCCGCTTAGCATTACCTTCCCTTCTGCACTAGTAATTAAGAAACACCTGGGCTTCTGCGTCAGGCTGCACACCCGGGGAGCGCCCCCCTCACCCCGCGGAGGGGCGCACGTCCCCCCAAAGCCTGCGGGGTGGCACAGGGTCCCCTCGCTGCCTCTCCCAGGGTGGGTGGACACGGCCTGCGACACCAGAGTGCCAGGGAACCTGCTGCAAAATGGCCGAAGCCCCCGCAGAACTTCGAGGCCGGGCGGGCTCCTCGAGGTGCGTCCTTGCCAACGCTCTCGCCCATGCCAGCTTTCTCACAAACGAACAGCTTGTATCCCCATGAAAATCAATGGATGGAACAAATTGTATTAAATTATGTAAAATGATACTAAAGAGCACATTCTACCAGTGAATAGGAAGAAAGAAATAACAGCCCCCACCCCAGAAAATCTTACTTTAATAAATCTGGCAAAATTATAAAAGACAATTAGGAGGAGGGGGACAATCGCTTACATTTTTATGACACTTAAAGACACATCTCCTGGCCATAAGCAGAGACTGGGGATTTATCCCCTCCTAGGTCAGATGCGCCTAATTCTTTTGTGTGTCTGACACCTGTGAGTTATTTATCGCCCCTGTGCCCTAGCCAGAGACAGCTCGTGCCCGGCTCCCTTCCGTGGCGACAGACTGGACCGGGCAGCAGAAAAGAGCACACATTTTTTTGGAACCAGATTTCCTTTCCTTTCACGTGAATTTTTTTCCTTGGTAAATAACTATAATTAGCATTGAACTTGCAATATAACCTCTTGCCTATATGAGGAAAAAAATTATTTAAAAATATTTTAGCCACTTTCATCCCTCCAAGTCTCTAGTGCAGCTACCATTAAAAAAAAAAAACATAAACATGAACATCCTGAGACATGGTGTCTAATAGGTCAGGAGGCCTTCTTCAGACTGCCATCCTCTAGCTCTGATCTCAAATCACAGAAGGGCCATGACAACCACCAACACAGTTCAGGTGCCCACCTGCAAGGCACAAGAGCAATCAGAACACAGCCAGGCATGGTGGAGCAAGCCTGTAATCCCAGCAACTCAGGAGGCTGAGGCAGGAAGACTGCAAGTTCAAAGGCAGCCTCAGCAACTTAGCCAGGCACTAAGCAACGTAGCAAGACCCTGTTTCAAAATTAAAAAAAAAAAATTAATAAGGGGATGGGGGTGTAGCTCAGTGATTAAGCACTGCTGGGTTCAATCCCCACTACCAAAAAAAAAAAAAAAACAATGCTGGTCAAGGTATTGTTTAAGCTTAGAATCTATTTGAGCTGACTTGTGATGGGGCTGATGGTTGGGGCTCCTTCATGAAGCCCACTGTGGGGAGGACAATTTTTCTTTTAGAATTTTTTTTTAAGAGAGAGGGAGAGTGAGAGAAAGAGAAAGAATGAATCAACTTTATTTAGTTTTTTATGTGGCTTTCGTTGCTCTAACACTTCACTGTGTACGTGGTGCTAGGATTTGAACCCACATCCTTGTGCATGCCAGGCAAGCACTGTAACCTCTGAGCTACTGCTCCAGCCCCAGACAGGACAATTTTGAATCTTGTTCCCCTCACATCTCAGCTGAGTGATCTTGAACAACTTTTAAGCCTATCTTCTACTCTTTCCTTTCCTGCAAAGTAGATATATTCATGCTAATTCTGGCCTGCGGTTATGAAGATTAAAATAATTCAAATAATACCGAGCTTCCTGCACAATTCCTGGCACAAAGAAAGCATTTCATGAATGGTTGTTTCTAATGTTGCTATTTTTGGTAATAATAATTATCACTTTCCCGACTATGACATATAATATGGCTAACTTTCCTCTTAGACACTATTTGGAAAGGTGTTATCACTTGGGAAATCCAAACAGGCAGTTTTTAAAATCAAATGACTGTTAAACATTCATTGGTCAAGGGGATAATGAGTCCCTTTTCTGGTGAGTGAGGTCAGAGTGCTGGTCAGAGCTCCCTTGTGCTCAGTCATCTGTGCTCACCTGGAGACCCACCTGAGTTCTGGCCTCATCCTGAGCCCTAACCCTGGCTCCCTGGGCATGGCTGCTTTTCTCGCCTGCAAAGGACAGACCCCGATGCCTGAGCCCCTATCAGCTCTGCTCTTTAGCAAGCTCATGATTCTATATTTTATCAATGTTAAGACTCATGGGCATTTTAAAAATTGAACAGTTCTGAAAGAATAATGCATCTTACAATAGATATTGTATTTTTAAATTTTCCTCCAGTTTGATGGTGCTTGGAAATCAACAGTGTATGTCATTGGTAGTGGCAATGCTGCCGCCTAGGCCAGCACATTAAGAGCTTCCTCAGCATTGGAGGATCATCCCGGCCTTTGGTCCTGCCTCCTAGGGGAGATAGTGAGGAGGGAGGTATAGGAAGAAACCTATACCAGGGGAGGCCCTGGATTTCAGGAGCAGGCACGATACTCTCCCTGGAACGAAGACAGGGGCTGGCAGCTTCCATAGCTGCTCCTGTCTGGGAAGGTGGGCAGGCATGGCTGGAAAGACAGGTGGGATCAGGAGGTGCCAACTCTGAAAGCCAAGCAGGGGCCACACAGGTGAATGGCCAAGCCTGGACACCTTCTGACTACTCTACCATTTGAGGGTTCCCACAGTATGTCCACGCCCCAGGGCACAGCTCTTCCCACATTGTCCCTCAATCAAGTCCTGGAGCCATCTGTGTAGATTTTACCAAAGGAGCCCAGAAAAGGTCATATGGAGCCATGGCTAGGGTGATCCCCTAATGGGGGTGCCCCCAGTAGGTAATGCATGCTCCACCCTAAGGACTGGATTGGTGCAGCCAGGTCTTCGCGAGTGGGCTAGATCTCCCACTGAGAGAGCAGCTTACTACCAAGCCAGGCCACCCCACCTGCTTGTTCTCTTCTGCATGAAGCCCTTTCCCTTTTGATTCACCAGCAGGCTGTGACACAGCCAGCGACCCTTTCCCAGGATGCTGGTGCTGGCTATTTGGTCCCTCCAGCCACCAGTATTACGAGCTAAATAAGCCTCTTTATTTTATAAGTTACCCTGCCTTGGGTATTTTGAAGAGCAAAACAAAATGGAGTATGCCACAGTCACGTCCACACCGCTAGTCTCCCTCTAAAGCTCTTTTCCAATAAGTCCTATTAGCCAACTAAACAGACCACACCCTCACCCCTGCAGAGAAGCACAAAGGGGAAACTGCAAATGGTGAGAAAGACCCTAAAGACAAACTAAACAGAAGGGAAAGCTAGGTTGGGAATGCTTCAAACCTTAAATGGGAGTGGGGCCTTCAAGGAAGGACTCCCTGGCAGGTCACAGTTCCACAAAGACCAGAGGGAGATGAGAGATGAAACCAACTGTGTGGTGAGACAAGCTGATAATATTGCAAAGGGCACAGGGTGCCTGCCACCAGAGCAAAGGCCCTGAGACTGGAGTCAGGCAGCCTTCACTCAAGAAGCCTTTGTGGCTAGGGTAGACTTGTAAGATTGCAAGACTCAAAGTCATGGGCACACCAGCCAGTGGGCCCCTCCAATGATACAAAGAGCCACGGCAGGCCTGAACACAGTAGCAAGGAGATCTGACAGAACATTGAAGAGTCACTCCCCCCATTTTTGCAAATAGGGACAGGACAGACACATATAGACCCACTGGGCGATTGTCACTAATGCAAATAATGACTCACCATGGTAGGGGCTGTGTGGGGAAAAGTGAATGGATGCAGTTTCTGGATGCATTGGGAAGGTAGAATTGGGGTGGGAGACAAAAGAAGGGGTCAGGAATGATACCAAAATGTTTAGCTTGAGAAAGGGGGAGGATGCTGCTATTAGCAGAGATGAGGAGACTGCAGGAGGAGCAAGTTCTGGAAGCAAGATGGGCAGGGGCTTCCTAGGTTTTCTGCCCTGGAGCACATAGAGGTGCAGGAGGTTGAGGCATTGGGAACCCAAAATCCCAGGAGGCCAATTTGGGTCCATCAGAGCCAACAGCTTGCTGTTTCTCCCTGAACCACCACCTGGAACATCTGGTCACCTCCTCCTAACCCTGGTGACTACTGACAATGAGACAGCAAACCCACAGCAGCATGGTGAGGGGTTGGGGAGCCACGGGTGAAACACGTACATAAAAATCTTCAAATAGCCTGCAAATGCAGGGGTGTAAAGCACGACATCCCAAAAATGCCTCCTGCCAGAGGGACTATTCTTAAAAAGACTTTAAGAGGTGTGAAAGTGAAGCTGTCTATTATGTTTCCCCGGCAAGGCACCAAATCTTAGGTTTTCTAACAACCCATACTGTGCAGCCACTTCTGACCCACCAGTGGCTAGGAGGTCCTGCCCTGGTGTGGCCCCAAGCCAAACGTGTCCCCAGGGGGAAATAAGGGAACTCAGTGCAGGAGGCTGCCAGAACAATCCCAAGGAAAATGGACCTCTCCTAAACACAGTGGGTTCATAGAAACTGAATTAAGCTTGAAGTTCGCTGATGTCTCTGAGATTTTGCTCGTGCTAAACACCATTTAAGTCTGCATTATTAGTCCCCTCTTTGAGGAAGTACAGCTGCTGCTGTACTTACAGCTTTTATATACAGCAAATTGCTCAAAACACCCAAATAAATAACAGGGAACCTATTCTTCCCGCCTGCCTAAGGGTCAGTTGAAAGCCGATGGAAATAACTAATTCTCTCTCTTGCATCAGCGGGAGAAATGGACATTTCAAGCCGGGAAGTTCATGGTGAACCAGTTTTGATTACTAAAGGTTTCCATTTAAGTGCAAAAGCCAGAAACTTATTTTTAATCTTCTGTTTTGAGGCTATGAATTGAAGGGCACTGTACACTGTCTAGAGGACCCATTCTAACTGCTGTCGTTTAAAATGCAAATGAATCAGGAGAGGAGTCCCAGGAGGACAGAGTTTGAAATAGAGACAAAGAACTACAAACCCAGGTGATCACGGATGATGTCATGAGTGTCTCGGCTCCTGGGGAGCTACAGTGCAGTCTCCTGGTCAGCTGTACCCTCTATCCTGGCCTGAGACACCCCCCACCCCCACTCCGGCAAACGGTGTCTGTCCCGAATTGGAGCCCCAGTCCCACCATCAGGTCCTCCGCATCCAGTTTTATGTCTGCATAACTTTAAGTGCTGCTGGGTTTAAAACACAAACGTGGTTATTTTATCACGCTGAATTACAATTGATGGTGTGAAGATACTGTTTTCAGTTCTAGGACCTAGAGGTTTCTCTGCTTAACTTTGAAGAAAATGAAGCAGTCTCTGGAGGTGCCTGTAATTCCAGTGACTCTGGAGGCTGAGGAAGGAGCATCACAAGCTCCAGGGCAGCCTCAGCAACTTAGCAAGACCCCGTCTCAAAATAAAAACTGTAAAGGACTGGAGATGCAGCTCAGTGGTGAAGCACCTCTGGGTTCAATTCCCAGTTCAAAAAAGAAAGGAAAGGGAAGGGAAGCGAAGGGGAGAAGGAAATGGAGTACTCTTGGGATGTGATTTAATCTGACATGGACTGTTGGATTCGTGTGGGAGGGAAGAGGACATCGACTTCAGCCTCTGCCTCCCCTCGACTGAGGAGCTGGGCTCTGCTCACCCTGGTTAGGACACAGAGAGGCCACAGCCCCTTTGTGAAGCTCGGCAATGGAAGATCTGGCATAATCTGTGATGAAAGAGGTCGGTTCCCCTGAGAAAGGCCTTCAAGTCACCAATAATGATCTACAAAAGACACCTCCGTTGCTCTTAGGAGGGGAAAAAAAAATGGATCTAATCCTAGAAGCCAAGAGTAGAATGGTGGTTACCAGGGTTCGGGGAAAGGAAGGGAAAGGGTGGGAGGCACTAAGTTATAGTGTGGTAGGAGAAGTAAGTTCTGGTGTTTTATGGCACAATAGGGTGGCAATACAGAACAATATTGTACTATGTATTTCAAAAAAGCTAGAAGAAAGGAATTTGAGTGTTTTCACCACAAAGAAATGATAGGAAAGAATATAGATATGCAAACCCTCGTTTGTACATCACATGATATACACATATATCAAAATATGTCATGGCACTCCACAAATATATACACTTTTATGCATTGATTAAAAAATTAGGACATTTAAAAATTAATTTAAAAGTCTAATAATACGATCCTGTTTGATTCTTGGTACAGAATTTGTTTTTAAATCTAGTATTTCCTAAATTTATCTATTCACCCCAACCTTACCTGGAAAGTATGTTAGATACAATTCTTAAAATTCAACTAAAAATACTTTATAAAACCAAGCACAGTATTCTAAATGTCACTGCACAAGACTATAGGAGCACTTATTTTCTATTTATCACAAATATTGTCTGATGCTCCATACCTAAAGAATACTCTTGATTAGAGAGGCCCTTCCTTTTGTTCTGTGCTTCTAAAAATATAAAGACTATCATGAAAAAATAAAATAAAATAAAATCCTAGTACAGGTGACACAAATCTTTCCCATCAGACTTTAAATTTTTTTTTTGCCAGAATTGGGGTACTGCATTATTATGAGAATTCAAAAAGAATAATTAAAGATCTACATGGACACAGATCTGCCGGAGGGAGGACCTTTTATGTTGTTTTGCATTTTGTGTGTCATTCAAAAGCTTTGCAACTGGGAAATGATGTTGAACTAAAATAAGACAAGAACACATTGACTGAAATTATACCCTGTCCAACAAGTTGACACCCCCTTTAGACAGCTCACCACGATGGCGCTGGAGCCACCACTGCACTACATGGGGGTGACATTTAGACTCCACACAGTGGCTCAGAGAGAAGCCGTGTGGGAGCAGGGAGCATGCACGCAGATCCCTGGATGGTAGAAGGAGAAGCCGGGAATCACCTGGCACCTGCAAGACTGCGTGAGCATTGCCACCGAGCAGCCCCCTCTGACTGTGCCAGGACCTGGCATGCTTTTTTTGGTTTTGACCCTCGTAATGTTGATTGGCCGTGGTGGTGGCAGGGGTGACGGTTTTGTGGTTTTCTAATATTTGAACAACTTTTAGCAAACATGAAATCTCCCATAAAGACGCAGAGCCTTCATTGTAGAAACTGACAACTGTGGCAGTGTTGGGCAGTTTGTCCAGGGCAAGCTGCCCTTTCAGGCAGGACACTTATTCTCCAGTTGTCTACAATCCCCGCAACTTCCTGTTGTACCTCGACATTACAACCATTAGCCAGCATTTGACCTTGCACTTGTGAGTTCTTTTTCTTAAACATTTCTGTGTAGCCGGGCACTGTGCTGCACAGCTGTGATCCCAGCAGCTTGGGAGCCTGAGGTAGAAGGATCACAAGTTAGAGGCCAGCCTCAGGAACTTAACAAGGCTCTCAGCAACTCAGTGGGACTTTGTCTGAAAATAAAAAGTAAAAAGGGCTGGGGATGTAGGTTGGTGGTAAAGCGGCTCTGGGTTCAATCTCCAGTAATCCAAAACAAATTTCTTTCCTGTGTATTATTACAAAATTTAAAAGGATAGAATAGAAAGAAGAAAAGGAAGATGTGAAGTAATTGCTTTCTAAGAAAGATATGATCAAGTATTCTTTGAAAATAGCCCAATAAGGGGCTGGAGCGGTGGCTCAGCGGTTTCAGCGCTTGCCTGGCAAGCACGAGGACCCGGGTTCAAACCCCAGCACCACGTACACAACTGAGTGTTGGAGCAACTAAGGCCATGTGAAAAACTCAATGAAGTTGTTTCTGTCTTTCTCTGTCTCTCTCACTGTCCCTCTCTCTTTAAAAAAAAAAAAAAAAGAAAAAGAAAATAGCCCAATAATTAAATATAGTAGTTCCCCCTCATCAAAGGGGATATGTCCATTCTGAGACCGAGACCCTAGGAGATGCCTAAAACCAAGGATATTACCAAACCCTACATATACTAGCTTATCCTATATATATGTACCTATGATAAAGCTAAATTTATAAATTAGGCACATACTAACAGTGATAACTAGTAAAAAAGTAAAGTAATTCAACAATATATTTCAGGGGGTAGAGTGGAGGCTCAGCAGTTACGGCACTTGCCCGGCATGTACAAGTACACGGGTTCAAACCCCAGCAACCACATACACAACTAAGTGCCAGAGCAACTAAAGCTATGTGAAAAACTCAATAAAAATTGATCCTCTCTGTCTCTCTCACTGTCCTTCTCTCTTTAAAAAATAAAAACAATATAATGCAATAAAATTATGGGTGTGCTCTCTCTCTGTCTTTCTAAATATCATACAGTGCATAGTCATCTTTCTGCTGCTGCTGACGTCTCAAGATACTGTACCTAGATGGCTGAAATGAGTGATGCGGGTCTTGTGATGTAGGCTACTGTGCTTATTTGAACACAAGGGCTGAGTGCCCCGAAAGTCAATGTGATAACTCAGACAGTTCCTACATGACTTACGCCAGACTCTGCATACAGTGTGGGTGTGCTGGACAAAGCAGTGATTCACATCCTGAGTAGGACAGAGCACAAGATTTTATCATGCTACTCAAACTGACATGCAATTTAGAATGTGTGTTTATTTCTTGAATTTTCCATTTAGTATTTTTGGACCATAGTTGAGTGCAGGTAACTGAAGCTGCTGAAAGTAATATTATAAAAAATGGAGCACTGCTGTGTATGTAAATATCAACCCCACATCACGTATTCATGCCACTCGCCTGGTACCTATAGGCATTTGTTTGTTCAACAAATATTAATTGAGCATCTACTATACCCCAGACACAGCTCCAGGTACCAGAGATACATCAACTGGCAAAAAACAAACAGAAGTTTCTTCCCCCGTTGACTTTGCCTTCCTACAAGGAAGGGCAAGAAATTAGCAAATCTAGAGACATGAGGTATAAGTGAAAAACTATAGGGGAAGAATGGAACGAAATGAAGAATGCCGGAAGTGTGTGCAGGGGGTTAGCAGTTTTTGCTGTGCACTTGAGATTGTGAGATGCTGGCTTTGCTCTTGCTGCCTCCTGGATCCTAAGGAAGGGAGTCTTCCTTGCCTGTCTCTTCCTGCTCAGTTCCCTCGCTGCCCTGGGCATTCAAAAAAGGCCACAAGCTTTGGTTCTAAATGAAGAACAGATATTCTGCTGCTGCGGGGACGTTGGTCCTCTATTGACATGGTGGAGGAAGCTGAATCCCTGACCTTCAGAAGCTGAATCTCGTATTGCAACAAGGCAAGCGCACAAGTCACTTTCACATTAGTAGGAAATGCAAAGCGTCTGTTCCACTCCTTGGGGTTGGAAGTGAAGCTGAACATCATGATGGAAGACAGTGGCAGAGGAAAACGGCTCAGGGCGCTGCAATCAGGAAGCAGAGAGCTCCACCAGCTAGATCCAAAATATATACCCCAAAGGCATGCCCCACCTCCTGCAGCCACACCCCTCCTGACTCGCGTACCACCCAGCTAATCCCTATCCCGAGGTTAATTCAATCTCATAAACCAATCGTTTCACCTCTAAGCCTTCTTGCATTGTTTCACACATGAGCTTTTGGGGGACACCTCACGTCCAAACTAAAGAGGGGACAGTGAGAAAGAGACAGAGAGAATCAATTTTTATTTAGTTTTTCATGTAGCTTTCGTTGCTCTGAGACTTCGCTGCATACGTGGTGCTGGGGTTTGAACTTGCATACTTGGCAGGCAAGCGCTGTAACCGCCAAGCCACCGTTCCTGCCCCCATAATGGCATCTTAAAAGAAGTAAGGGAAAGGTAGATTTGACGTTTAAAGGGAAGGCATTACTTATAGCCCAATAGTAAGAGAAGTAGCAAATTTTAAGCTGTGATCTTTCCATGTCTTTTTTGCTCCACTCAAAACTTGACCTTGACTCCTATTCTCCATGGGATGCAGTCACACTCATCATTTTAGCATTTATTATTATCTATTGACCTCTTTCCAATCCAATTCCTCAATTCCATGTATTCTGGTAAGAAAGAAATACTGATACTAATGCTGATACACGCACAAGAAGTCCTCAGAACCATATCTGCCAATAAATATGTAAATAGATAAATAAATTAATAGGATGGACAATATAGAGCACCTATCAAGAATGAAAATTTTCCAAGGAAAATAGGAAGAAGTCTTGTAATAATGCTCAACTTATAAATCCACTTAATATGTGCCCTTTGAAACAGATCATGGAAAAGAAATACAAAGAGTTAAATCACTAAGAAGGGGAACAGCTAAGAACAGTTATAAAAGAAGGGCTTGATAAAATCAAGCAAACTAAAGTTTAACATCAAAAACTTAAATTCACAAGAGAAAATGATGGACTAGATAAATAAAATTCAACATATACATACCTTGAGTACCTGAAGAAAAGAATGTTTAGAAAGTAGTTGGGCACTGTGTCATATGACTGTAGTCCCAGCAGCTCGGGAGGCTGAGGCAGGAGGTTTGGAAAGTTCAAAGCCAGCCTCAGCAACTTAGCAAGACCCTAAGCAACTTGGCAAGACACTGTCTCAAAATAAAAAATAAAAAGCACTGGAGAAGTCGCTCAGTGGTTAAGCACCCCTGGGATCAAACTCTGGTAACAAACATAAATAAATAAATTAACAAGAGAAGAAAAACACCTCACAAGGATGCAATGAAACAAAACTGTCCCTCAGATAAAGGAATGCAATATTTAGGTTGAAAAAGCCCAAGGAATATTAGGAAACCCTGAGTTATTTTGGATCTTGATAATGAAAAATGAAAAAAAAAAGAGAGAGAGAGAAAGGACCCTATGGATTCCATATTAAAATAACAACAAGCTAACAAATTAAACAGTAAAAACAAAAATAAATCAACAATAAAGTTCTAGAATATTGATAAAATATAAATGGGAATATTTAAAACCCTGCAAATTTTTCATCTATCAGTGAGGAAAAGCACATAAATGCACACACACAAGAAAACAGAGAAAGCTCAGAAAATAAGAACAGAGGATAAAGGAAGATTAAAGCTAATTTAACATAAAAATCACAGAACTAGATCCGAATATACTTCTCTCACCAATAAGTATAAATAAGCTAATTTCCTGGTAGAGTTTAGATCTTGCATGTCCCCAGAGGTCATGTGTTAAAAGGTTGGTCCCCAAGCAGGTACAGCAGGAAGGTGGTGGAACCTGTAGAAAGTGGGGGCTGGAGGGAGTCTTTCGGGTTTTTGGGCTGTGCCCTTAAAGGGGAGTATAGGACCCTGCCCTCTTCCTCTTGCTCTCTTTGTTGTTGTTTTGTTTTTTTGCTTCCTGGCCCTTCAGTGAGTGGTTATGCTCTGTCATTCGTTTCCAGCCTGATGTGCTGTTTTACCCCAGGCCCAAAGCAAGAGTCAAACCCAAACTGCCCGGATAAACCTGCCCTCCTCATTAGCTGACTGTCTCAGGCATTCCTTTATAACGATGGAAATCTACCTATTGCGAGAAAGCATACTTTTCACTCGATACATTATTGAATGAGATGGATACATAAATATCATTGGATGATAAAAAATAAAATGTTGCACTGCATACGTAACTCATCGAAGGAAAAGGGATCGAGATAAAGCAAAATTATGATGATTGGCAAAGGCATAATATGAGCACATGTGATAAAAAAAAGAAAGTGAACTTTTGATAATTTTATCATGTAAGTTCAAACTGAAGGTGAAAGGTATATTTAAACTAACCAAACCAAGAGAGATACTTCATTATGATTAATTGGATCAGACATAATTATCTACGTGGATCATTGTGCAAAAATATTTTTCATAAAGAAAAAATAAAATCAAACCAAACACAAAGTAGAAATCATCCAAACAAAATAGTAATAGATTTTAATTCATGTTCAGTTTGTCATACATCAAGCAGATAAAAGTTAGGAAGGATGTGGAAAAAATGTAAGGACACAACTGGAGAGAGATGTGTCAAATGCCACTCTTTTAAAATAGAAAGCAATCTTTTCATGTGCCCACGGAACACAAGCACAATTTTCCATGATTTGGTTATAAGAAAATCTAGCAATAACCAAACTTGAGACAGACCACAATCTGCAGGACGTTAGTGGATCTAGATTTTAAATTCTAAAATAGCAAAACAAAGCAAAAAAGCTCTTATAGATGAAAATTACGTAGGATAAAGGAGAAATTCAAACAGAAATCGCAGAATCTCCGACTAAAAAGCACTTGCAAATCAAGAGGAGAAAGAAAAAGTAAGGGGAAAACACAAACTTTAAAACCTAGATTTTTTAAGGGGCTGGAGCAGTGGCTCAGCAGTTACAGTGCTTGCCTGGCATGCGCAAGTACATGGTTTCAAACCCCTGCACCACGTACACAACGAAGTTTCTGAGCAATGAAAAATTAAATAAAAATTGATTCTGTCTTTCTCTCTCTCACTGTCCCTCTCTCTTTTAAAAAACAAAACCCTAGATTATTCAATAAGAAGGTAAAAAATAAGAAAACTAAGCATGTGATTCACAAACTAGGAAAAGAAGAACCAAATATATCTAAGTAAAGCAAGAAAAATCATTAGCATGCCTGCAGAAACTTAATGAAAACAGATCTAACAGATACATCTCTTTGTAAGGCAAGTACGATAAAATGATCAAGCACTAGCTATCTCTGTGGTCCCCAGCTGGGGGTGACGTGTTTTCTGATATGACATTTGGCAATGTCTGGAGTGGACACGTTTTTGGTTGTCTCATTGGGGAGCTGCCTGGGCATCTTGTGAGCAGAGGCCGGGGTGCTCCTAAGCATCTTTCAGTGCAGAGGACACACCCCCTTCCCCAGCAAAGAATTACCCAACATAAAATGTGAACAGAGCTGAGGTTGAGAAATCTTGAGTGATCATAAAGAAAAAAAAGAAATTCACAAGGTCACAAAATTAAAAACTGTAAGATGGATTCAAAAGAAATATTATATAAAACAATACATTGTTTAATATTGTGCAAATGATTTTCAACAGATAAAATGGATAACTTTTCAGGAAAGGAGAAATTACCAAAATTAACTTTGGAAGAGAAATTTAAAAAATCTGAAAAGGCCAATGACCGTGAAAAAATAAATTTGAGAGGGTCACCAGCTACCTGAAAAATACACCAGGTGCAGATGTTTTCATGGGTTAAGTCTACAAATGTTCCA
The DNA here is from genome assembly GCA_004027875.1 of Aplodontia rufa. Lineage (NCBI taxonomy): Eukaryota > Metazoa > Chordata > Mammalia > Rodentia > Aplodontiidae > Aplodontia > Aplodontia rufa. The sequence goes on along the minus strand of PVKS010000205.1, from coordinate 100,290 downwards.
AACACAGATGATTCTAATGCTATTTTAACTGTTCAATTTAGAGAAGGAAAATCTCCAAATTATTTTTGGAAGGTGGCATAATATTGATACCAGGATCAGACAAAAGTATTTTAAAAACAACCTTCAATCAATCATACATGTGAACAGCAGTGCAACAAATCCCAAACAGTATCTTAAGAAAGTGACTTCAGTGTTAGTACAATAAAAATAATACCCAGCCTTTAACAAATAGAGTCCATTCCATAAATAAAATGATGGTTAAATATAAGCATATCTATTAATATGATTCCCTATTTTAATATTATGTCAGAGAAAAATATTTGATCCTCTTCACAAATTCCATAAGAGGCATTTATAAATTTAAACATGAATCCCTGATTAAAACAAATAAACAATCAACTAAATAGTGATAGCGGGGTATTTCAGTACCATGCAGATACAGATGCTTAGTACTGGAAATCATGCACACTGAAGTCAGAAAGAGGCAGCCTACCACCACACACATATTTAAATCACACATATTAATGAATGCAATCGAAAAGGAGAAAGAAACATGAGGTTCTAAATTCGTTAAAAAAGAGAAAATATTATTATTTGCTAATGATATGATTCTGTGTCAGAATACTTATGAAAAACTGGGGCTGGAGTGGTGGCTCAGTGGTTACAGGGCTTGCCTGGTATGCATGAGGACGCCGGTTCAAACCCCAGCACCACATACACAACGAAGTTTCAGAGCCTCAAAAAAAAAGCCACATGAAAAACTAAATAAGGATGAGAAACTAAATAATTTTGATTCTTTCTCTCTCTCTCTCTCTCTCTCTCTCTCACTGTCCCTCTCTCTTAAAAAAAAAGACTACTTATGAAAAACTATTGATCTGATACAGACAGAGAAAATAGGAAAATTCAGCAAGGTGGCTGGTCACAAAAGGAATATGCAAAAATCTGTAGTTTAAATTATCTCATACAATAACCAATTAGAAAAATATAATGGAAGAAAAGATTGGATTTATAATTTAACACAATCTGAAAGATAGAGAGACACAGAGACAGACACAGAGACAGTAAAGGAAAGAGGAAAAAGAAGAGAAAACGTACCTACAAATAAACCTGAACATAAATTTAGGGCCTAAATAAACAAATCGCAGTTGTTTGGAATGACTGAGCAACATGGATAGAAAGCCTCGTTTTGCTCTTAAACATGAGACTCCAACTCATGCTGCAAATCTATAAATTTATTGTATTTCCTTATTCCCCATCCTCAAAAAAAAGTTCTGTTAAATCTTTTCTGGGGAAAGTAATTTTTAAACTCTGACTGTGGATAATATAATAATAATATGAAACTAGATATCAAAATTCTGAAAAAGGAAAAGAATAGCCTTACCAGATAGTACATTGAATTATATAATCATTAATTTGGTTGGAACAGGTGCAGAAAGAGCAGACAGGTCAATTGAGTAAAATAGAGAGTGCAGAAGGAGATTTAAAGGCATATGAGAACTTAGTAAATGATAAAGGTGCCTTTTTAATGAGTGAAAGGAAAAGGGATTATTTAATAAAACGTGTTGGGCAACTGGCTAGGCATAGATGGGGAAAGTGTCAAAAGTATAAAGCTGGAACCCTGAAGCACTTCTTATACCAAAATAAAATCAAGATGGGTAAAGACAAAATGGAAAAAAAGGGGAGGAGGCATAGGGAGAATAAAAGAAATATGGAATTGATATAATATCTCAGATTAAGCACATCATAGAAGCTGTAATATGACAGACAAATCTAAGTATAAAAATTCTGAAACCACAGTATGATAAAAACATAAGCAGAATCAAAAGGCATATGACAAACTAGGAAAAATATTTATAACATAAATGACAGGAGAAGGCTAATTTCCTTAATATATAATAAGCTTGTGCAAATCAGTGAGAAAGATATCAATCATTCAATAGAAAAAATAATGGGCAAATGATAGGAAGAGCCAATTCACAGAGAAAGAAATATAAATGAGCTTTAAACATATGGAAAGATGTTAAATGTCACTCATAATTAAAGACATGCAAACAAAAACAATGAGAAACCTGTCAGATGGGCAAAGGTTTCTATCTTGAAGCAGTTCTGTTATCTCTTGCTCTCTCTGCCCTTTTTCCCCTGCCAAAGTAGCCAGTTAGACAATTATGAACAAGAGAGAAAGAGAGAGAGGGAGAGAGATGGAGTGTTTGTGTGTATGTGTGATTATTCACACACACACATATATATATACATGCATACATACACATATAAATCAAATTGTGCATGAACAAGGTGCTGGTTAAATAAATTATGGTAGATCTCTACAAAGGAACTAGGAACCCTGTGATTAGTAACAAAATTATAGAATATATGCAAAGATGTGTATGATATATTTATGAGGAATGAGGTGTTAGGATTTAGATATCAATTGTCCCTCAAAGCTTGATACACTAGAGTTCTGGTCACCAGCTATTGGCACTACTGGCAGATGGCGGACCTTCAGAAGGTCGAGCTAGTGGAAAGAAGTCAGATCATTGGAGGCATGGACTTGAAGGGGACTGGGACCCATGCCTTTTCCTGTCTCTTTCTTTGACCCTGGCCACCATGAGGAGAGGAGAAAAGTCTTTCCTCTGCCATGTGCTTCTAGTTTGACATACTTTCTCACAACAGGGCCAAAGTGATGGAGTCAAGCAACCATGAAATCAAACCTCTGAAACTATGACCCCGCATAAACCTTTCCTTCTTTAAGTTGTTTTATCTCAGGTGTTTTGTCATAGCAATTACCTGACTAATACAAAGCAAGGTATAAACCAATGTGTGTGGTATATTTTGATTTGTGTTTTAAAATTAACATAGACATTTTATAGAAAATATATTAAAATATATACTTAAATCTTTATATATATATAATACCTTGATTATTTATGATAGTTATAAGTGAGATTGGGCTAAGATTTGGGGGTAGGGGGAAGATTTAATTCTCCTTATACAGAAAAAAGTCTTTTGTACAATTTCAGTCATGTGTATGTATTAAAACACACAAAACTCCTTCCTGAATCCTTAAATGTGTTCAAGGTACATGAAGAAGAAACAGTCAATTTGAAAGTGCTACCAATGGTCAAGTCTGTGACAATTTGAGGAAAAATATCAATAACAATGGATTTATAAACCATAGGCTAAAATAAATACCGGTGAGTCATACTAATTAAAAAAATTGAATAACTAATTGGTGAGAACGGCCAGTTTTCCTTTATAGAAGAACTGCAATTTAAGACACAAAAGTAAATATTACCATAGGATTTCTCAAAGTTATATCCACCAATGGGTATAAAAATCAGTGAGCAGAAGTATGGGAAGAAAAATCTTTGCATTGTCTTAAGGTAATGTCCCACAAGACACTTTTTCATCAAAAGGGGAAAAGTGGTAACTTGACAGTGGAGAATTCCAGAAGACAAGATTCTAACCAAGTTTTCCAAATGGAACCTCACCATTAAAGAGACACATGGGCCTCACGTGCTCCTGATGCCATGCACCAAGAGGACAAAACGCGTTTCCTGCGGCATTCTTACCCAAAAGACATAGCCTCGTTCTAAACCTAGGAAAGCAGCAAACGCAAGAGAAGGTGCATTCTACAAATCAACTGGCTGCTACCCGTCAAAAGGGTCAAGGTCATGAAAGACGAAGAAAGACTGAGGAACTGTCCCAGATTGGAGGGGGCTCAGGAGACGTGACAGCTAAATGCAATGTGGGATGCTGGCTTGGATCCTAGCCCAGAAAAAGGACATTAGTGGGACACTGGTGAAATCTGAGCAAGGTCTGCAGATTAATTAATAATATTGTATCAAGGTTAATTTCCTGGTTTTGATCTTCTGAACTAAAGAAAAATAAAAATGTCACCATTTAGGGAAACAGGGTGAAGGGTAGGAGAAAATTCTTTGCAGTGGTGTGTGTGTGTGTGTGTGTGTGCGCGCACATGTGTGTGTTTGCTATTCTTTTTGGAGGTCTGAAGTTACTTCAAAAATGTTAATAAAGTAAATTTAAAAAAATAATTCTTTCTGAAATTTCCATGGGGATGAGCAACAAAAAGTTCAAGGTAGTTGACAGATCTATAAGTCATTAAATTGAAATAGAAAGTACCAACAATGTGACATCTTTTCCCCCTGTGACATGTTGAGCCTCCTTGTAAGAAGCCCTGGTCTTTGCTTACCAGCATACCCACCAACTAGATATGTCAGAGAGATGCAGATGGGCACCCCTTTTTCTCCGCCTGGAAAAGAGAGAATTGTCCCTCAAAAATTAGGCCAGTCCCTTGTGCATAGAAATATGGGGTATGTGACCTCAAGCATCTGTTTACGCCCTTGCCTGTTATCTGGGTAGATCTAAGTATGTATTTCCAAGGGGGTCAATATCCTATTGGATGTTGAGTACAGGGCACATTCTAAAACCATCTTCTCTCCTCTTGAGTGGTTTTGGAAAGTGACCCACCCTTTCACAATTTCCCATTTTGAAATGTACAAAATGTAGTGAACAAAACATCTCACTATGGGGGTGAAACGGTATTCCATCCAGGACACCTGAATCCTTAGGATGGCTGCTCATTTGATGACCTCAAATCCCGTTAGGAAGACAGAGGAATGACCGAGGACATGAGACCCATCCTCACTTCAGTGTACAAACCCAGGAAACCAAAACAAGCGTCCCAAATGTCCAGGATCAAACAGAAAAGGAAGATCAGCGCAGGGGAGCTTTGACTCCTCGCTCCCAGGGCAGCCATGGATTCACGCTTAAGAGATGAAAATTATTTTGAAAACCAAGGCCAAAGGCCACAGGCATATATTTGCAACAGATTATTGACACTAGTGTGCCATGGACCTAGCCAATCAGAAAGTAATTTTATAAACACTGTTATTAAACAGAAGGGCAATTACTTTAAGTACTGGAAAAATGTCAGGGTCATACATGAATTTTGTGGGTATCACATTTTATTTGACACTCAGTGGATCAATGACTCCAAGGAAATTTATTCAGAAAGAATATGCACCATGTCACCAACCTTAAAGTGAAACATCCCTTACATAGATTGCCCAAATTTAGAGAAAATAATTTCTGGTTTATTCCATTCACTAAGTATCCAGAAAAGCAGTCAAAGCTCTTTAGACATAAAAAGTATGAAAGTAAATAGGACTATGTGGCAAGTGTACAAATATGGCTTATGAGCCTGCATATTAGGGAGGATCCCTTTTATTCTGGTCTTTGTCAATGGAACAGAGCAGAGGGTTTTAATGTACTGTAATAAAGAGTATAAGAGGGGCCCAAGGGCAGTTTTTCTGCGATGCCTGTTTATAAATTGAGTGGCCTTGAGGTCCTCCACTTCCATGTTCCCCGACTCTTAAGGCTTCTGCTGGGGTCATAGATGTTTCCACTGCATTAATGACAGTCACGTAAAACGCAAAGATGGGGAGAAGAGGGGGCTCCAGGATTCTGCTTCCTATCACCTTAGAGGACAGACTCCCTGTCGTTTCAAATGACCAGGTAAATTATTCTATCCCAAGGGAGTATGGAAGGACTCCCAGGAGCTCCAGGTCCCCTTGGCCTCCCCCTCCCCAAAGGATGCCTAAGGATGACTGTTCTATTTTGCATGAGTGGTCTGCTCATTAACTGTCAGGAAAGCAGAACATGGAAGCAGAATTTTCTATGTGCTTATAGTAGGGCCTCAGTAAAATTACAGTCACTGAAAGAATGATAATTGCCAAGCTCTTAAAAGTCAGCAAATAAATAAATGTGACAGCAAATGAAAGCAATTAAGATCGTCCTTTCCTGGGCTGGAGTGGTGGCTCAGCGTTTGGAGCCCTTCTGGGCATGCGTGAGGACCTGGGTTTGAATCCCAATACCACATACACAGCCAGATGTTAGAGAAACAAAGGCTGAATGGAAAAATAAATAAAATTGGTTCTCTCTCTCTCTCTTCCTCTAAAAAAAAAAAAAGATAGTACTCTCTTATCCAGTTTTGCTTCCCAAAGTTTCAAATGTTGTCCAAACATATCAAATGGAAAATTCAAGAGAAAAAGAATTAACAAGTTTTAAATTGTGTACCATTCTGAGAGGCATGAGGAAAAGTCACACTGTACTGCTGTCCTGCAGGGGATGTGAAGCTTTCTTTTGTCCAGAGTCTCTACACGGTATATACTATCTTCCCGTTAATAGCTTAGCATCCATTTCAGGTATCAGATAGGCTGTTACTACATTGCAGTATTTTTGTTCAAGGGGTCCTTACATAGCATCCTAACTCCACTTCAAAACTCCTAAACCCTACACTTCGTCTTCTCACAAAGCCGTTGTATTATCTCACATCGTCACCAAAAAAAAAAAAAAAAAAAAGGGAGTACAGGGCAACAAAGTATTTTGAAAGGAGAGCAAGAGAGAGGAAGAGAGAGAGAAAGATATCACATTCATATACCAGTATATTATAATACTTGCTCTATTTTATTATTAGCTATTGCTACTTTTATTCTGAATAATTCCTAAATTAAACTTCATGATAGTTACATATTTATAGGGGAAAAACAGTATATTTAGAGTTTGGTGCAATCAGGACTCAGCCATCCACTGGACGTCTTGGAACACATCCCTGCAGATAATGGGGGACTACTTTATTTAAGAAATGAGGCCTCATCTTATAGAGCCTTCATTCTGGATGAGTTTCATGGAATCCATTAATCTGGACATGATGCTTGTCTCTCTGGGTGTGGCCTTGCATGTGTGAGCCCTCCTCTGGCCCTCCAAACCCTGCGACAATAACAGAGTGGGGACAGATCTGCCCTTGGTTCGGGTAGGAGTGGTCACCTCTTGAAAGGGGGGTGGACATTGGAGAAGGCATGTCCTCGGAACACAGTGTGTCCGCAAAGCTTGAGGTGACATGAAGTTCCTTTTCTTTGTTTTTTTGACTACTGAATTTGAACTCTGCTTAGGTTCAAATAGAAACAGTGGAAGCATCGCATCTCAGATCATCTGAGTAGGGACTTCTAAAACAGCTTGGGAGGAGGAAGCCAACGACAGACTTCACTTCCTCAGTCCCCAAGGGGGGACACTCATGGGGACTGGCAGGCCACTGAGGAGGCCATTGTGATCCCCCAATTACTAGCCCCACCCCAGGGATGGAGAGGACCATCCTGAAGCCTTTTGGGGCTGGCCTGCCAGATGATAATATGCTTTATGCTCACTGCTACACCCGTTGTCCCCAGTGCTGTACAAAAGGCATTTCTCATTTTGATTGATTTTGTGTATCTAAGTAAATTAGAGCATTTTATTTTCTTTTTAGGTAGAAAAGGAGAAAAAATGTGTTGTGATGCATTGTGATATCCTCTATTCTTGTTTCCACACTAGAAAGAAGCTTCTGGGTGGGAAATGTGCTTCTCTCATTCATCTTCGTGGCCATTGTGCCTAGCATGTGGTAAGCTCTCAATGAGCATCTGTGGAATGGATGGATGGATGGATGGATGGATGGATGGATGGATGGATGAGTAGATAAACAAGAACAAATGGGTGGGTACATGGTGAGTGAATGAATGAATGAATGCCTCAAGGATGGATGGATGGATGGATGGATGGATGAGTAGATAAACAAGAGCAAATGGGTGGGTACATGGTGAGTGAATGAATGAATGAATGCCTCAAGGATGGGTGGATGGATGGATGGATGGATGGATGAGTAGATAAACAAGAGCAAATGGGTGGGTACATGGTGAGTGAATGAATGAATTGAATGAATGAATGCCTCGAAGCACCGAGTTAATTGGCAGTGTAGCAAAACCACCTCTGTATTTCTCAGTGCTGATGACCTGTCTAAATATGTAAGCCCCATGGCGGGCTAAGACTAGGAGCCTCTTCATCACTTCCAAAGCTTTCCAGTTCAGAAAGCACTTTTTTTTTTAACCACATCTCATTGAGCCCTTACAATAGATCTATCAGAGAGGCCTGGCAGGAATTATTATTCCATTTGCCAGCTGCAAAAATTGAGATTCAACAACATTAAGGCCCAGTCACAGAGCTCTTGAGACGCTGAATCAGAAGTAGAATTTAGCTGTAGAAAAATACAGTTGGATTTCTTTATATTCAAACTCATAAAAAGCAATTAGAAATCATATAGAAAGTGTCCAAACGTGATTTTCCACAGCGAAATTTCGTTGGGTCTTGGTGACTCATATACTTGGTCATGTTTCCATTTTTGCATCAACTGCTAGAAAGCTTAGATCTCAAATTGTAGCCTACCTTGTAGGGGTGAAACATTTTGTTTTAGTATTTGAAAGCTGCTTGCTTCTTTATAAAAGAAGATGGGACAAGAGTTTAGGATATGCATGTGGGGAGCAATTGAAATGTTAAAAAAAATACAATTACAGGATCATGGTCTAGAAGCGATCTCTATACTAGCTTCCGTCTTCCAGCAAACTCAGCAAGCAGCTAGCATGCTGAGGTGAGCAAACCAAGAGACCACAAGACATACGTGGGCCTCATGTCACCTGCCCTCTCCACTTCTAAGGCTGGCTCCTGCTTTGAGACGGGAGTCAACACTTTTCCCAATAGGACGGTTTTAGTTTCCATTTGTAGCTCTGTGGCAACATTGTGACTTCCATGTCCACTCCTTTGGCATCAAGGAATACTTTGCAGGTTCTCATGCAAAGTATTCACTTTATTGCCCCGAGAAGCATTTACCTGCAAAGAGGGCTCTGGGTAAATTCTTCCCCTAGTATCCAGGTGAATGGGGGCAGAAGACCATCACACAAAGTAGAAAGAAATTCATTTCATCTGCCCATTATTATCTTTGTCAGGTTTCAAGGTTCATTCTGGTCTGACACTTGATTTTAAAAAGTCCATTTTCATGCTAATTATACCATTTAAGAGTTCATAAATATTATTCCAAACAAAACCATTAAAAAAATCAATCAATTTCTCTTCTGTGAATTTGTTGTATAAATAAAATTGCACAAGTACACAAAAGATATTTGGTGAGGTATTGTTTGAAGTAACAAAACTTCACAATAACCTAATATCCTGTGTAGATAAATACATCAGTATGAGACTAGTTAAATAAATTATACCACAGAATATATTAGAATATTATGCAACTGGTAACACTGTGACTAGAAACTAAATACTTCTACACCTACCTTCATTCATTTTAAGTGAAAAAGAAAAATTGTAGAAAATATCTATTGTATGATCAAATTCTCAAAAATAATGACTATAAGGTAATATATGTATAAATATTTCAATTATATTTTGCACATATGCACAGAGATTTTTTTCTGAGATCCTGCTACCTTTATTTTTTAAATATAATTACTTCATTAAAGAGGGGTCAGGCTTGGTAGCACATGCCTGTAATCCCAGTGGCTCAAGAAGCTGAGGCAGGAAGATTGCAAGTTCAAAGTCAGCCTCCACAGCTAAGCGAGGCCTAAGCATTTTCAAAATGGGCTCAGGTGGAGGTCAGGGGTTGAAGCAGTGGCTCAGTGGTACAGCACTTGCCTGGGATGTGTGAGGACCCAGGTTCCAACCCCAGCACCACATACACAACAAAGTTTTGGAAAAACTAAAACCAGATGAAAAATAAATAAAATTGATTCTTTTTCTCTCTCCCTCTCTCTCCGTCTTTAAAAAATAAATTAAAATGGGCTGGTGGAATGGAGAGATGGCTCAGCAATAGAGCACTTGCCTAACATGCAGAAGGACCTGGATTCGATCCTCGGCCCACATACACATCTAAGAGGACTCTTTCTCACATACTCTTCTCTCTCTCTCTCTCTCTCTCTCTTTTTTTTAAAGGGCTCAGAATGTGGCTCAGTGGTTCAGTGGTTAAGTAACCCTGGGTTCAATCCCCCCATGCCAAAGGAAAAATAAAATAAAATGAAAGGGAATGTGAAAGAAAGCAACTGATGGACAAGAGAGGGCTTAAATACAATTATCAATAAAAGTGATAATAAAATACATCTATTATGAAATGTCAATAAAAAGCCTCATTTTACACCAAAAAATTAAGACAAAGAAATAAATATAAACTTTGTTAAAATCATACACTCAGCCACAAGGAAAATGTGGGGAGATTCCAATTCAAGAATTTTTCTTTCCTAAATGAGCTTGACAAAAATAATTACTTTGGGCTTGGTGTGGTGGTGCACACCTGTAATCCCAGTTACTCCGGTGGCTGAGATAGGAGGATCACAAGTTCAAGGCCAGCCTCAGCAACTTAGCAAAGCCCTGAGTAACTTAGTGAGAACCTGTTGCAAAATAAAAAATCAAAAGGGCTGGGGATGTGGTTCAGTGGTTAAGCACCCCTGGGTTCAGTCCTCAGTGCCAAAAACAACAATAATAATTACTTTGTGGAGCTTTAAGGAGTTGTGGGGTCGTGTGATCTAAACTGATTGGTTTGTAGATGAAGAATAAATTTTGGCACCTGAAATGCATGCATTATGCAGAGACAGCCAGGGTGAAGTGAAGGCTCAGCTCCATCGTGGATCTGCAATCACATAAACCGGGACAACCATTCTTGCCTTCTACAGGGTCTTTGTCCCTTTTTCCTGGGATAGACTTCTAAAACCCTTAGACTCTCCAATGTGAGAAATGTTTCTTTGTATGCTAATGTGTTGGATGGTAGTTGCAGTCCCTAGGTGCCTCAGAGATGGGTCTGGTCACTGGAAAGATCAAGGCAGGATTGAGGGTTGGCATTTTCAGACCTACTGGGTCAACACCTAGGGAAGGGAGAACAGAAGACCTGAAGGGCAAATTGGTCAATGATATAATCAATCATGCCTATGTCATGAAGCCTCCATAGAAAACCCCAAAGGGCGGGGTTCACAGGGCTTCCCTTAGAGGGGCATAGTCAGAGAGGTCTTGGAAGCTGTGTGCCCTTCCCACATGCCCCCTGTGCATCTGTTTGTAATATCCTTTATAATAAACCAGTAAGCATAAGTCAGTATTGCCCTAAATTCTGTGAGTAGCTCTAGTAAATTAATAAAACCTACCCAGGGGCTGTTGGGAACCCTGACTTATGGCTGCATGGTCAGGTAAAAACAACCTGGGGCTTTTTTTTTTTTTTTTTAAAGAGAGAGGGACAGTGAGAGAGACAGAGAAAGAGAGAAACAACTCTATTTAGTTTTTCACTCTATTTAGTTGCTCCAACACTTAGCTGTGTACGTGGTGCTGGGGTTTGAACCCGGGTCCTCGTGCTTGCCCGGCAAGCGCCGAAACCTCTGAGCCACCGCTCCAGCCCCCAACCTGGGACTTTTGAGTGGCATATGAAGTAGATCAGAGGGAAGGCTTGGGGACAGAGCCCTGAACATGTGGTATTTTATACCATCTTCCGGTAAACAGTGTCAGAGCAGAACTGAATTGAATTAGAGAGCACCCAGCTGGTGTCTGTTGCAGATTGGTTGCTGGTAGGGAGTAATCTCCACACAATTCTTGGTGATCAGAAGTCACAGAAGCCTTTGATGTTGATCAACTGAGTAAGAAAATAGAAAAATCTCTTTGGTTTTCTCCTCTAGATTGTCAGACCCTCCAAGAGTCTGGACTAAATTCTGCCATGTGCTCCAGAGTGGGGTAAGCACGATCCTGCTGATTTCAGGGGCCTTGGCACCACCCTATGACCTCAGAGCAAACACTTCACTCCACCTGGGCAGCCCCTCATGCCCCTACGAAGACTGGAAACCATGGGAAGCCATTGACAGCCTAAAGCATCCAGCACTTAAAAAAAGGAGGGGTGATGCTCCAAGGCCTGAGAGATGTGTGCAATTTGCAGATGCACTGTCCCGGCAGCATCTACTCTTGCAATGTGCTAGCAACTTGGCCCCAGCTCAAGATCTCAGAGAAAAGAGGCTACCTGGACCCTCGTCTCTTCTTCTGCAACTCCTGGATTTTAAAACGGCAATCCTCTTTTGCTATTTGACTCCCTCCACACATGAACAACATAGTCTCTCTGAGTGATTCTCAACTTTTCTTCTTAGGGAGATGTCAGAGGGAGATCAGTCATAAAATTAGGACAGGAATCCAGTGATGGGAGTATTTCACCCCTGTCTGTCTGCCAGGTATAACGATGTCAGAAAGCACACTGTGGCATCTGCCATTGCCTCCCTAGGGGACCAGCTGCAGGAACATATAACTGCCACCCTGTGGAGAATGAGTTTACCCATCTATAAAACAGGGATAAAACATGGATGTGTGTCTGGAAATCTTACTGTCTCCGGAAGGAATTCAAGTCACCTCACTGGTGTCCCTTCTCCAGACACCTTGCCATGCACAGCGATTCGCACATGCAGGTCCAGCAGCTAGGGCATGCTGGCTCTTCTCCAAACTTGCTGAGCAACCCCAACCCAGGTACTTGCCCTCTTTAAACATCAGCATCTTCGTGGGAAGAGGACAGGTTCACTTAATTACCTCAGTGATTGACTAACTGAATCAACAACTCTGCCTTGATGCACACCATAAGCCTCACAAACTTGACGTCTCGACAGGCTTTATCTACCAGGGCAAAGCTCATTGATTACATAACAATTAATTCATTTGCCTGTGTTAACTCTTCAAATGGGTATAGTGTGACCAGTCAGTACCTATGATAAGAAAGAAGAAACCAGTTATCCTACCAACTGGGTACGGTTCTCACCCAAACTGTTGGACGTTTCTGTAGAGCTTGTTAACCTTCTTTTAAGGTTGTGTCATTATTTATTTATTTTTCATTTCCCAGAATGGAAAGATCTTTTTATTATTGTAAGTATAATATATGCACATTATGAAAATGTAGAATACTACTCAAGAGTAGAGATAGACTTGGAATGTAGACTTCAAAATATTCCCATACATTCATAAAGACCATGAATATAAATATTTTTTGCAGAAATGAACTTTACTGTATATATTTTTCATTACTTAAGAAAAGTTTAATAACATATTGTTGGCAGCCTTCTGTATATATTCACAGAAATCTATTTTATTATTTTAGTATCTAACCAATTATTCAATCAGTCCCTCCTTCCATGTACAACAGTGTGATGAGTATCCTCATGGTTTACTCCATGCATATATTCACTTATTTGCTTCACATTAATTTTTAGAAGTGCAATTGGTGTTTCAAATCACATGCACTTGTTTTTAAAAAGAGATTTTTACTACATACATTACTGTTTTATGAAGTCACCCTTCACCAATAACATACTAATTTCTATTCCAGTCATCAGTATGCAAGATGGGTGGTGCCTCCTTGTTTTTCTCTTTTAAATTAATTTAAAAATTATATATTTAATAGATACAAAATCATATCCATAATGTTCAATAAGATGATAACAGAGAGAAATTCAATACCTGGATACTTTCTACTGAGCTTTAGAAACAGACACCACCTGCATTTTTATAGGTAAAGATGTGACTTCTATTCACTTGTTTTAATTGAAAAGTTGTGGGTTGTCCTATCTCCATTGGATCTGTGGGTTAGAGGACACAGGTTGGGCATCAAAGAATGGATAATTCCTATAATCATAAAACACTCATTTTCCAACCATTCATCCATCTACCCACCCATCCACAAATTCTTTCTTCCCTTTGTTCATTAATTTTGTTCACCATGTATGTACCTCTTAAGGGCCTCCACCCAGTTTTACACCTACACCTGACCCTGAGGCCCAGGGATGACCAAAGAAAACACAGTCCCTGTCTTCCTAAAGCACCCAGTCTAGAGTTCCTGGCAGTCATTGGACATGTCTAAGCTACAGATCCCTATGTGATTAGGATTTTCCCTGCATGCACTCTGAAACACAATGTTAGAATGTCACAAGAGCCCAGGACATGTGGACCCACCTGGACACAGCTCTCCAGCTATGCCATGAACGGGCACCTAGCACCTTGTCTGACTCCAGCTTCTAATCTCTTTTTGTTTGCCTGGGGGGATGGGAACAGATGTCCAGCTTCTCCCATCCACTGTGAAGATTTATTTAGTAGTATTATTTTTAAGCAGCTTTTCAAAGGCAGGATTAAGTTCTCTCAGGAGAACCCAGCCAGCAGCTTGTTCCCAAATCCCAAGTCACAGCAACCACATTCCATGTAGAAAGCATCTCTTCACCTCTGCAAAGACTTGATTCTGATTAGGATGCTCATGTTGGGCTCCTCTCCACCTGCGACAGAATTAGCACAGACCCTGCATCAGCTGCTCCTTGAACCCTGCTCCTTTGGCCCAGGCCCCTTAACTCCAGGGAGATGAAGATGTGTCCACAGGCTTTGTGGCTCCAAGTCATGGGACTCCTGACCTTTTAGTACCACTGACACAATTTCTTTGCGTAGGCAGGCTAACCTCATGGACAGAACAATGCTACCCACCTGGTAGTGGCTTTAGAGTATCCACGGGAATCTGGTTGTCAAGGGCTCTCATTGTAGTTCTAAATAGAGATGTGTTGTGTCAGCATGTCACTTAGCCCACATGATTGGCTGCACAGGGGCAGGCAGGGACTTCATCTGCCCCTTCCCTATTTCATCTCCACTGACTTTAAGTCAGGTAGAGAGCAGATGCTCAAGGAAAGAAAGATGCCAAACATCCAATCCATGAGCAGATGCCAAGATCCACGAGTGCTTGAAACTCCACCTGAGTCCACAGGAGAATCCACTAAGACCCCAAGGCTCCGCCCACAACCCCGATTCTGTGTTGTTTCCACCACTGGAGAGACAAAACTAGTGGGCAAAGAGAAGCTTCTCAACAAAAATGTGTAGCGTGCAGTCTGGATCTTCTGCTCAAGGGTAAGTTGAGGCTGAATGACCTCACTTCCTAATGACCATGGAGAGAGAACATCTTCAGTGCTCTCAGTTTTCCTTTCTGGAGTTAAAGGCTGGAGGCTGAAGCACTTTCTCGCCCCTGGATAGCAGGTTCTAGCATGGAAGCTTGAGTTTCTTACTAATCCCCATCTACTGCAGCTCCTCTGCAGATCACACAAACTAAGAGCTGCAGAGGCCTTGGATTCTTCAACAGGAACTCCCTGCCTCGAGCCTTTTTCCCATAAAGGCATTTTAACAGCAGCCTTTTGCACCTATTGGAGAACAAGATGCCCACACAAGAAGTGAATCTTACTGCCCTGTGAGTTGGGGGTTCATCTGAAGACCTAGTGACATTTCAAGTTCTTTCCCATTTCAGAGATGCCCACATTCCAATTTTATGTGCAATTTAGTGGCTTCCCATAGTCCCTGAAAGCACTCATGAGTCCCCCTGGGGTGGTTCAGAAACACTGGGCATGGCCCTTTTGACAGCAGCTATGTCTAACGCCTGAGGGTAAGGGGCCCTGTTTCTGCCACTGATCTGCTTCCCATGTGACCCACCAGCATGGAATTTTATAGAATGCAGCCCTGAAAAAGCCTCTCAGGTTTAATACCTTGCTGCTGAAGCCCAGCACCCACAGTGATGCCTGGCACTGAGTAGAAATTTGGAAAATGTGGTGGAAATAAATGGACCATAATGTCCTGGATAAACCACCTTAGCTCTCAAGGCCTCAGTTTCCCCATATGTCAACTAAAAGTTTCCATTTAAATGAGTGCTCTGGTACTTCCCAGTTCCCAAAGTTCATAGGATACAGCTCTGGTGTCCCAGGGAACACGGAGAAATCTGGTTAACATCCCTGGTTTGACTCAACTTTAACCTCAGCCTGGGCTGGGAACTTAGTGTTTAGATTCCTTGTCCAAAGACTTTCCCCCGAAAATTCCATACATAAAAAATCAGAAAATAGTTTCTCACTCACCGATAAAAACACAAATAAAGTGAGAAATCACTTTAAAGTAGTCACCAGAACACCAAGTCCACACTCAGTTCTCAGCACAAAAAATATAGTGACTAAGTGGGCAGTTCCTGGTCACGAAGGGGCCCGTGAAGCACCATCACCACCCTCCAGGCTGTTACTTGCTGCTGAAACTCGGAGGGCCACTCAGAACGGCTGTGCCCCTAAATGTTGGCACAACCCCAATCCCTTGGCTTATGGGTACCAGCTAGGCTGTGTTCCCATCCTGAGCTTCCTTGCCGCCATGCAGTGTGCCCAGTGGTCTTCCACCCTCAAATGCACACCAAGTGGGTGTTCAGGACATGAGTGAGACAACACCGAGCGAGGAAGTGAGGAAGTGTCTAGAACCCTAAAGAACCACATCGGATACTGGCATGGACCCGCTGGACTGACAGGGGAGTCCCAAACTCGGATCCTGTCCTTAGTTTGGTCTTGGTCAGTCCCTCTGATCATGTTTTTGTTTGTAACTTTTAAAAATTAAAATCAACAAACTGCTAGGAACATTTTGGGGGTAGAGCACAGGCCCAGATTCACAACTTCCCCCACTGAGTGACTCTTGGCAGAAACTGTTCTGTCATCAATATGGTACACCCGAGCCACAGCTAAGGCTCAAATGCAGGTTGGGGAGTTGTCAATTTCTGAGGGGACTCTACAAAGGCTTTTCAGGAAACCACAAGATGAAACTCCTGTTAGTCCACAAAACAGCCCATGAATAGGGCAAAATGCCTCAAGGTTGCTGGGGAAACAGAGACAACTGGGCTTTGTGAAATTCACCCCCCACATCACTGTTGTCTAAATTCAATCCTTCAGTTGTGGATCCCATTTTTCATATGATTAGAAAAGAATCTACAGTTTCTGTCTTGTCTTGTGAAAGGTTGACAATGACACAGGTCTGAAGAGCTGGAATCGTCCATTTTTAGGTTCTATAGACCAGACTCCAAGGCAAACGTTTACGTACTGAACAAAGCAATGACTAGACCAAGACAGGTGGAAGGAAGAAAGGAAGGAAGGGAGGAAATAGTGAGGGAGGGAGGAAGGAGGAAAGAAAAGGAGTGAAGGAATTATTTTCTAAGAAAAATGACTACTTAACTAAGGAGACAAGCCTCTGTTGTCTCTAAAGTTTAAGTATTGAATTACTATTTTTTAATTTGAACTTCAGATTAGAGTTCTGTTGGTTTATCACAATAAATTAGAAAAAATAATGTTCCACAGGGTAAAATCACCATGCTTACCCAGCTCAAAACAAGATAGAGTGAAAAATTTTTCTATAGAAAGGACTTGTCTGGGTAGATGGAGTGGATAATTATATTTCATTCTCCCTTCCCCACACCTAACCATTCATTTCCCTTTAATTTTGCCTTAATTACATAGAAAATTAACAAGAAAGGATGGTCCCTAGATTTTTGAAAAATATGGACAAGAATGGATATTTGGTATGGTTTTAAAAAGGATCTCCAAATTATTTATGTGGATCAGAGTGGAGGGGTTTCCATGGACATCAAGATCTCGTAGAGATTCTCCCTGGATGGTATTTGGATGCTCACATCTTCCTTCCCCATCAGAGAACTTGAGAGGATGTTATAGCGGAATGGAAGTTTCAGTAATTGGGAGGGGAACCAGGGGAGGATCTTCTCATGGCTGAAGGAGCTGGGAGGTGCCTTGGAGTTTCTCTGCACTCCTATGGAGTTGCTGGAGGAGGGCATAATCCAGAAGCAAAGTCGTGGGGACACAGCTCAGGGTCTTCTTGTATCCTCCAAGTTGGAAACATAGTGGGGAATTTCACCAGCTGGATCAATGACCCAGTGTAAATGCTCTTAATCACTACCTCATCCTGTCTTTGCATATAACCAAAGACAAGGTATCAAGAAAGATTTATTGAGCATCAATGCTATGGTTTGGATCATGAATGTCTCCTGAAGGCCCTTGTGCTAAAAGTTTGGTCCCCATGGTGGTGCTATTAGGAGGTGGTTGAACATTTAGGAGGCAGGGCCTAGTGGCAGGTCCTTAAGTCACTGAGGGTGCCCTTGAAAAGTATTGTGGGACTCTAACCATTCTCTCCATGCTTCCTGGTTAAGATGTGAGTGGTCATTCTTGCCATAATGTGTCACCATCCTCCACCCTCACCAGAACTGAGCTGATGCAGGTACCATGTCTTTGAACCTCCAAAAACTATGAGCTAAACAAACTTTTTCTTATTATAATGTAGTTTCCTCAGGCACTTTGTTATAGTAAAATGAACCTGTCTGATGCAACCAGCTACAGACTGAGTCTTATATTGTTGCCCTCACTTTCATTAACTCATGAAAGCCCATTCACCTCTCACAATGATTCTGCAGGGTTGTTGCTATCAGTCCCATTTTTCTAAGAGGGGAACCCCAAGCTGGTCAGGGCCATACCATGAACATCTGTGATGTTCACATGAATAGACGAAAGTCATGTTTGCCCTGTTGCATACCTGTGGAGATGAGTGAGACCTAAAAAAAGGTCAACAACTCAGGGTCCTAAAGAGACCATGTCATAAAGTCAGCGGAAGCATGGGCCTCCAAGCCCTGAGAGGTAGGAGTGCACCTGCTGGCCACTTGTGTGCCCCACCATCAGCATGACTGGCCCAGGGACAGGGGTCTTCCAACAAAATGGCCAGACAGGCCAGCCAAGCAAATTCCAGGGGTTATATAACAAACAAATGTGCTCTCCCCTTTCACTTGAGATCACAGAAAATGAGAAAGCATCTGCTCTTGGCAATTTGCCCTTTTCATTGCAAGAAAAAATGGCTCCAGAATGCAATTGTTTCTCCCCAAAAGGCAACTCAAGTGGGTAGAGAAACGAATCCACTAACAAGACAGTTTCCTTCAACAGGATGACTTTTTTTTTTTTTTCAGCTAAAAAAAGAGACTATAGCATATGAAATCTGCCTCATCTCACAGCCTCAGTTAACCTATGTGGTCACCAGACCCAAAAAGAAAAAAAAAATAGTTTCCTTAAATATTGCACGGCCATCGACTTCACAGAGCCTCTTTCCCCCCATGGAACATGACTACTTTTTTTTTCTTCTTTTTGCAGCTTTAGAAAAATAGATAATTACTTCAGTTAATTTCAGCAAAACAGTTCAAACTCATCAGGGCTGAACAAGTATAATTTACTGCTCCTTCTGACTTATTGTTGTGACTAGATGTGGATTGATGATTTAAGTGGTAAACAGTAACATTTTTGCAAAATGGCTGACTCGGCTGCCAGCGTGTCAGAGGGAGACACCTGCCCCCATGGCTGTGCCGCGATTGTGGCTGTGCTCAAGGCTGTCAACAAAGAATATAAGTATTTGACAAGGTGTTATCTAATTGTGTTTTTAAAAGCCACGATACATACATCTTTTAATGTGTCACTTGAAGCAGCCTGAGAAATTTCTTTTATTACAAAGTACAAAGGAAAAATGAATGCCTTGCATTTTCATTTCCCCCCTCCCTCTCTCTTTCTCTCTCTCCCTCACTCTCTTTTTTTTTCTCCTTTCCTTTTTCAGGCTCTGCCCTTTTTTCATCATTCATTGGAATATATTTTGCTTTTTAGTCAAATTGACTTTTATTTAAATGCTTGCTCAAAATAGCTCAGCCACATTAGGTCTATAAGAAGAAAGAACAGTACGTCCCATGAGCAATCTTCACTTTGGTCCTGGTGGGAATTGGCCCATGGTCACAGAAGAGCAAAAGTCCGTTAGGATGCTCTCAGCCTTGGAGAGTGGGGGTCCGTGAGACTGTCTCAACGTGTCCTCTTGGTCTTTTTATCCCCCTCCCTGTTGTACCCCTTTTCCTTTCTCAGGGGTCATTGTTTGAACCCCTGGTTCTCCCATGTTTGCTTCTTCCTTTCATGACCTTCATCTCCCCAGCCCGATGCTCACTAAGGCTTGTCCCTGAGACCTGAAAGCCCAGTGAAGACAAGGTTCCTCCCTCCAAGTACGGCAGAAGTTAGCAGGAGAACAGCAAGGAACCCCAGAGAGGCCAGACACACTCACTAGAACAGGAGAGGCAAAGATCCCCTGCAGAGATGGGGTTTTGAAGGAGACAGAGGATTCTCTCCAGGAAAACTTCTTAGACAAGGCAGATAGTGGCCTGGATGGGAGAAGGTCAGAGGGACAAGTAACCACAGCCAAGAATAGTGAGTTCTGCCAGTGTCACCAGCTGCAGAGGGATGGAAGGATGGAGGGTAATAGGGCAGAGTCCAAGCCTTCATCCACATCTGGGGAAACTGAGACCTGAGGTCACACAATCAGAAAACACAAACCTACCCTGGAAGTCAGACCAACTGAATTCTGGCTGCACAGACATACCTTTATTTGTCTCATGGCTGTGGCACCTTGGTCCCCACTTTGAGACCCGCCTTCTGAGCTGTGTCCTGCTGCACCATCCTGTGCCTTGGGTCCCTCCTGCCCAAGTCGGAAGCTTCTGAGGGATAGGATACAGTTCCTGGAAGATCCACCAGGCAAGGGTGATGCTGAGTGCAAATGTATGGCTGCTCTGTGGTGGATGTTGGGCCACTGAGATGGGGAGAGGCACCTGGTGGAGGGGGAAGGAGGTACCTGGAATCCCAGCCCTCATATCCACATCCAGTCCTCCTCCATTGTTCCTCCAAGCCAAGTTTTCCCCAATATTGTCTTCAGTTTTCACTGAATAGACTACAAATTCTAAGGAGTGTTTACTCTCTTAAGGCAGACAGGAGAGAGAAATGGGGAGGGGAGGAAGTAGGGCAGGCCAACTCAATGCCACCAGAGAGAGGGAAGCAGGACCTCATCCCCAGCCTGGAAGTGACCTGGTGTTGCCCCTGCTTCCCTCCAACTGGCTCTCCTGGGGCATGCTGGGGACAAGGGCCTAATGATCTGGTCAAAGCAGCTATTTAATCTGTCATAGGCAATATCGTGCAGAGTCAGGCAATTTGTTACCAGTTATGCAAAGAAGGCAGAGACCAGTGGGGTGGTGGGGAGGCTGGCAGGCCATGGTACTTACCTGGAGAGCAGGACCAAGACTGAGAAGTGAAGAGTAAGAGAGCAAACCTACATACCGGCTGACAGATAGCCAGCCCGTGGCCTGGAAGGCAGCACCAGACCAGCGTGGGACCTTGTTGCTTCTTGCAGGTGCTCTCAGAAGGTACATAGAGGAGCATCTGAGGCTCTGGGGCGACTGGCCGTGTGTGGACAGATGCTGGGAGGTTGGCTCAAATAAGTATTTTATTATTGTTGGACTTGGTGACAGCAATAGGAAAAGAAGAGGTTGGGGCAAGCAGTCCTCTGAGCATCCCCAGGGCTCTATGACTACCCTTCCAGGGAAAGAGAGAAACGGAAACAGATGGAGGTCTGTTATTTTGTGGCCTCGGGAAAGATACTACAAGTGACACAGATAGAGCTAGTACCAATGAGAGGATAATATTGAGCTAGAGGGACAGGGGACAGACCCTGGGAGGCTGGCTTCCCTCCAAGGACGGTTGATGCTGTTATTAAGTCTTGTCTTTCCTCCTCCTCTTCCTCCACCACCTCCTCCTCCTCTTCCTCTTCCTTCTCCTTCTCTTCCAAGTCTATGTGGCTGCACTTTGAAAGTTTCAGTCTATCCAATTATTTTATTTCAACCCTTCTCTGAAGACCAGCCAGGTTGGCAGACCCCAGCTCTCAAGACCAAGGAGACAGGCTTGATATTTCAGAGGTCACTACAAGATGGGTAGATGACCAGCCCTGGTATCAACAGTCTCTCTCCCATTTAAGAGTTCTCAAGGGCCAAGTGGAGGGTTGCAGCACATTCACCAAGTGGGATCAGAGCCAAGGCTGCTTCGCCAAAGACTCGAAAGATTTTGTTTTGCCAAAAGTCACCACTGGATTTGCTCTGCCTGCCTACCTTTTTAGGAAATGCTCCATTTTAGAGAACAGAAGTCATTCATAAGAGATGAGCCCGTGGGATGCTGGCCAAGCTTGGCCACTCTGCAGCAGCATCCACAAGAGCTTGCCAAGAGAATGAATAGAAGGTTTGAGGCACCTACCCAGAATATCTTCCCATCTGGAATATTGGGGTTCTCCTCAAATTTACAGCACGATAATCCTTCCTTGCGCTTCAAGGACCTGCTGCCCCAGGATTACGGGGAGCCTTCCTGAAGTCTCAGGAAAGTGATATTTACTCCAAATTAGAGTCCAGGAAATCTGGGATTGGCCTGGGATTGGATCTGATACCAATAGAGAGAGATCAAGAGTTGAGAAAGTGAAGACAATCATAGAAAGGAGGGTTCGCTGATTAATTCGGACAGCACTTCAACTAGGCCCCAGCCCCGCATTGGCAGATGTAGGCATTCGTGACCAGTCTGAGGCAGCCAGATTTCTAATAGCTTTTTCTCTCTGATCCACCAGGTTGTAGTTATAAATACTTGGTATCGTTTGCATGAAAGATCTTTTAACAGCAGTTTTAATGAACGGTTCTGCTCCAGATACATGGAGGAACTGCTGAACCCGAGGATAGCTTGTAAATGGTATGAATGCAAAAACCTTCAGCAAATAATGAACGCATTTCAAGCTTTATACCTGTTTATTTCACACTTTCTTTAATATACCAATTATTCATGTAACACCTAACTGAGAAATGTGTTATATCTAGCAATCACTTATAAGAATTTGCTAAACAGTAGCACAACGGATATGTCCATCACCCAATCACTTATCATCCTTCTATAACCATGAACTTGCTGGCAAATGGGGGGTAAAGTTGATTTAATCTTTGGGTTTAGGAAAAAAACAAACTCGGAAGATATTTGTGATTATGAGACATTTGCTTTTCATTTCCACAGCCAGTTAGGATTCACAAACATGAAAATCCATTATGGAATGGTGTATAAAGTGTGACCGCGTCTTGTTCAGTCAATTAGTGAGCTGAGCTTGAGTGTGCTGCTTATCTGAAAATCTGCATTTTTACTCTGACAAAGGTAAAGAAGATATTCAGAGAGTGGGTTTGGGGTCATAGGAGACCTTGGTTTACCCAGACATTCTTTACATCCGGGCATCCACCTGCCTGACCATTTTCATTCCACATACTTAAAATGGGTCCCCAAAGGAATGTGATCAACTAAGTTGGCAGAAGAAGAGAAATGGCAAAATGTCCCATTGCTTTCCTTGTGCATTGGTGCCTCTCGATTTAAACAATCTCTCTCTATTCTACTACTTGAAATCCTTTGTGCCACATTGACACCTTTATGCAACACCAATGGATAATTTATCCCAAAACGGATGCTATTTTTGCTTTGCAAGAATTTGATGCATAGTGACTTGTGCATGGAAATTACCCTGCACATCTGTATTCTGATTATGATATTTAGTGCAAGGGTCATGAATAATAATATTGCTAAATATGCTTATTGCCATCTATAAATAAAGGTTATCGCACCAGAGAAGGTTTTGTTTTGGACTGGCAGAACAAGGCAGGTTAGTTGCAAGACAATAGAGCTTTAATTTTAATATGAAAATAAATACTTAAATTTATAAATATTCAAATGATTTCCAAAGTACAGAAGAAACGCTTCCTTACCTGCTCAGCAAGTAAGTACTAAACTCTCCAAACTTTGCCAAGAAAGTTTTCCAAGGCCACCTTCTTAATGTTGAAAAGAATTTCTCAAGGGCAGAGCTGCTCTCCAAGCAATATGTTTCTCCTACATTTTAATAGAATCATGGTTTGTGATTCAAAGCCCACTCAGACTATTGTCTCTCTTTGAGTTGCTCCAGCAACCTGTCCAAGGTGGCTGTGACTCAGAAGCAAGAGATCCTCAGGAATAGTAGAACAGGGCTGCCGGGGAAGATAACAGAAGAGAGACAGTGGCAATCTGTAGAACTATGGGTGGCAAGGGCACCTGCAGACCCTTGCCCTGGCATCTCAGGCATGACCACTGCTTTTGCAAGAGGAAGAGCCATTCTCCCTCTGGTGGTGGTATCTGCTTCTGGTCTGAATTCTTTTCTCCAAATGAGCGAGTAGCATTTGTCTTCATCTCCTCACTTCCCACTGAATTGTCAATATCTTACTGGCACCGATTCATCTACCTGGGAAGCATCTCCCTTTTGTGCACACCTGGGCCCTGGTAGGACCATATGACTCAGGATATACCAGATATCCTTGGTCTTCCCCCTTTTCCTACAGTTTTTTGCTACTTGGGAAGGAAGGTTATCAATCATTGCTCCCAGTGGCCAGCTTTCCCTCAAACAGCTGGACATCAAAGAACTATACTTGAAAAGAGAGTTATATGAGCTGACTTATTAAGAACGCTAAAACTAGGAGGGACGTTTGGAGCAATCAGGTCCAATCAGTCTTCAGCTGGGCAATTGGCCTGAGAATAAAAAGGCTCTGGGATGTACTAGCACAGTGAGGCCCACGACTTGACTCCTCTGGAGGCTAAATTATCGAAGAAAAAAGGGGTACTTATGCCCCCCCCATGCAAGCTGGCTGTGGACTTTAGAGATTTGATTGAATATGGAAGAAAAGATTTCAAAATCCACCATAGGCATCTTTTGCCATCAAAAAGCACAGGCTTTGATGGTCAAAAAAGCCATGCTGAAAGTCATTGAAGACACAAAGAAGATTTGCATGCTACCCACTCTCCTTTGCCCAAGACACCAGGGCCCCAAGCACCCTAGGAACAAGGTGTAAAGGAGAAAGATTGACTGTGAACTCACTGTCCAACATCTCTTGACCATGAATTGGCCATAATGAGGGCACAGAGCACTCTGGTGTCCACTGAGGGCATCAAGGTTCACAAGCACCAGATCAAAGGGCCTGGGAGGAAACTCTATGGCACGGGCCTGGCCAAAGTCAACACTGCCCTGGCCTGATGGAGAGAAGGCACAGGTTGAGTCTCCTGGTCTGTCACACTTTGGGAGTCACCAGGAAAAGTAAGCCCCCTGGATGGAGTTCAAGGGGCTGATTTTAATTATAATTAAATTTTCATCTTCTTAAAAGATCTTTGGGGCAGATGCTAATAGTGTGCCATCCACATTCCCCTCTACATGCACTAAAGGCTACTGAGAGGGGACCCCTGGACGTTTTGTTCTGAAGATATTTTCTTCTAGAAATGGAAATGTTCTCAGCCTACAAGCAGGGCAGGGTGGAAGTGCCAGAGGACTGACCCAACCGGAAGCAACCTTCAGGCTATGATGGATGGAGAGTCGGAGGGTGCACACTCCAGCTTCCTTGCTGCTAGATTGGGATAACTCTGAGGCAAGTTAAACCTCTTCTCCTGGCATTTCCCAGGAGAACTGAACTCCAGGTACCCGTAATATCTGGCTTTTTAATATACCCTGTGTCAATTCTGGTCCCTTCCTTGCCTCATGTCCCTCCCCTTCCCAAACCTGTTCTTCCTGGATCATCCCCAAGCAACCCACTTGCCCTCGATTCTCAGACATCCATTCTGAGACCATCCACAAAAGGAGATGGTCAGTCTGAGCACCAGTTCATCCCATAGCATCAATAGTCAAATACAACATGGCTTGTGGGTAGACTGCAGCAAGAATCAACATCCCTGCCCTTCTGGGTTTGCAAGAGCAACAAAGGATCTCAGTGCAGAATCCTAGAACCAGCAGACTCCTCCCATTGACACAGATGCAGCCACTGCAGAGAGCTCCAACCCATTTTCTAGGCATCCTCCCGGGTTGGAAGGTTGTAATCAAAAGGAGGTCCCCTCCTATTCTGAACCACAGTCCCAGCTGTCCCCTGGACCCAGTTCTCAAGCCTCTTGGGTATTCTTCAGCCTAACCAAAGACACTCGCACCCTCCACCAACACACATCTCCCTGCAGCTGGATGAACAGCCTGCTTTTCTGGCCACACCTCGTATCACAAACTATGCTTGTCTTCCTAATGCCTCTGTGACTCTGGCCATAATCTCATATTACCTGTACAATTATTTCCTTACTTAAAAAAAAAAAACAGCTCTTTTTACTTTTTAATAAATTTCTTCTGAAAGAAAGCTTTATATCAGAACCATAAGTGGAAACCCAGTGCTACTTGACATAATTAGAAAATAGTCACACTAATGAAACAATGAAAACAGGAGAGCGTTATTAAATACCAGCCAGAATCAACTGCCTGAAAAGGCTCTGGGCCTAAGACCTTCTCCCTCCGGGTTAAAAACTGTGATTAGCAAGTGTTGGAGAGGTGTTAAAGACAGAGCAGCACCGAACTGATATTTTACTTTTGGTTTCAATCAGAAAAACCAGGAGAGGATGGAAAAGGGGATGTATTCCCCATGTTTCCATGGGTAGTGGCTTCACTACCATAGGATCCTCTGTGAGTGGCATGTGCCCCGCACTGGGACACTGTCACCTTATGCCACTCTAAACCTAGCATCCTCTTGCTTCAGCTGATCCCCCACTCCCTCAATCTCTTCCTCAAGCGAGGTACCAGGGTCACACAGGTAACACCTGGGTCCTGTTACCAACCACAGAAATCAGAACACTCAGCTTTTACTGACGCTGCCATGGCCACATCAGTATCTGAACAGCACCTGTGCTCAAGGTGGCCCTCCCCGCCTGTCCTGGGCTGCAGTGATGCCCACAGTCAAGCACCAGAACACCCTGCTCATTCGGCAAGAGGCAAAAGTGCTGCTATCTTCTAGGACAGCCCCAGACTGCAGCTGATAAAGATCAGTGCCTAAGCAATCTGACCTCCAGCCCAGCAGGTGCATCTGCGATTCAAGGCACAGCTGCCGCCTGAGGGAGCTCCCTGGGAAGCCACATGTTGCTAGGGGATGAAGATTGAGTGCACTTTGCAGCTGGGGCCTTGAGATCTAGTGGGACTCCCACGGGAGGAAGCAGAGTGCCACAAGTAGAAAGGCCACATGTGGCAAGGCCACACCTGCATCCACCAATTGCAATAAGTTAGTAAACAGAAGTGCCTTTCTAACGCACCAATTACAGAAGCCACTTCAACTTAACCTCGAGAACCTCAGCATTAGCTGTGCTACAGGCTGCAGATTTAATGGGGGAAGAAGCATGACAGGAAGGGTTCATGCACATGCAAACTCCAGGCTTCTCCCCAGCCTCCACCCTGTTAGCTGCACAAGCACCAAGCCCTGCTCCCATAGGCCTTCCTCCGACAGATGCAGTTGTCCTCCAGAAAACTGCCACCTAAAACATGACCTTGGTAATTAGTTCAAGGAGTGAGCTCTTTGGTTTCCAGACAGAAGATCAAGAGCTCAGCTGACAATCAAGGGTGTGAGTGATCCCTATGCAGCACGGGGGTGCCCTGGCATCTGAGGTGGCTCTTCTCCATGCCTGGATCCCACTCTGCTGATGTGGGATGCAGATGCCAGGTGGCACTCGGGGACCAGCTCCTCCAGAGCTTTGGAATTGGTGATGGAGAACGTGCTTACCATAATTGAGAACCTTAGAGAATGGAAAAGCAAGGCCAACAGATCTCGATTTAGTTGGGAAAATTGCATCCTATCATTTATTGTTAACTATTGAAGTCGTTTAAACCCTTCAGAGAACAGATCTAACACCGGGTTGCTTTGAAGGTTTGATGCGTCTTGTAATCCACAGGTTATTAAAGTTAATTTCTCTGCTGAGATCTGGCTATCAGTGTGCTTGTATGCATCCTCAAAACTTGAAAAACAAACAAACAAACAAAGCTTTTTTAATTGGATTTCTGCTATGCCTCATTCTAGAAAAGTAGCCGTGTTGGAGATGGCTGTTTAAGGATCCAGAAGCAAAAACGTATCTTAACTCCCTGAAAATCTTTTCTCAAGATTTGGGTAAACAGGGTCATGCTATTTACACCAGTGGGTCCTTGGCTCATTTGGGAGTCTTTTTTGGTTGTTTTTAGAGAGTCCCTTATAGGATAAGATAAAGTGGGCAATAACAGTGTGCTGATTTATATCATTGTGAATCATTTTTTCCATACTTTAGATTAATTTTAATTGAATCTCATCCTCTTGACTTTCATTTACTTTTAAATGAGTTTTGGTTGTAGAGTTGGAATGCAACTGACTCCAGGAGTTGACAAGTTTTAGTGTTTTGATCACAGATTATTATATAATGTTGACAAATGTTTCTTGGACTACAATACTGCATATTAAATACTATACAATACTCACGGTACTCTCAATCCACACAATATTTCACAGGTAGGCAAAAAGCAGACTAACTGTGTTAAAAATGTAATTAATTTCCAGAAGGCACAACTGCTTCAAGAGGGGATTGCAAATAATTTCCTGGCATATAACTACCCTCGAGAAGTTGGATGACCAGGAAAACTTTTTGTAAAAATGATTTTCAATATTGGAAATGATACAAAGTGCCATAAGGAGAAAGGAGGAAGGAAAAAGCAGAGGGGGAAAGGAAAGTGCATAGTTTTCCAGGTTGGTTGTTAAAGGTGCTTTTTCACTGGTTCCTCTTCCAGCACATTTGTATACTTGGCTCTGAATTTTGGTTGTGTTTCTCTTTGGAAGGTTGGACATAAGCGCTGGAAAGGTCCCACATGATTATGGACAGACGGAAGAGGGAGGTAAGATGTTCTCACCAGCAAGCCCATGCTCTGCCCAAGTAAGGAATTCCCTTCTTGCCTCAATAGAAGAAGGCTGAAGCAGCCTTAATTCCCCACCAGATCGCCTTCCAGGCGCAGAGCAAGGAGAAGCAAAGGACACTCAGGTTCACTAGACCAGGACACAGTGCTGGGCCCACTGCACGTGAGTTTCATCTCTTATGACAACCTTGGGAGAAAGATGTGGTTCTGGATGATAAAACTCAATCTAAGGTTGACATTAGATGGTATTTAACAGCAGGGGCATATTCCAGTTGTAGTTTCCCAGTATTTACTTAATACATTTGCATTTTTCTCTGGTCAAAAAAAAAAAACTCAGGGGGGCTGGAGTGGTAGTTATGGTGCTTGCCTGGCATGCACAAGTACACAGGTTCAAACCCCAGCAACCACATATACAACTAAGTGTCAGAACAAAGAAAACCATGTGAAAAACTCAATAAAAATTGATTCTCTCTCTCTCTCTCTCTCTCTCACTGTCCTACTCTCTTAAAAAAAAAAAAAAAAACCAAAAAAACCTCAGATCTTACAACCTGCCCAAAGACACATTGCTATTAAGTGATAGAGCTAGGGTCAAAGTGTAAGCTCCAGGAGGTCAGGGGTTATTTTAAGGAGGTATGTTAGGGGTAGGAGATCTTGTCTTCTTCTTTTTTTTTTTTTAAAGTGAGAGAGACAGAGAAAGAGAGAAATGACTTTGTTTAGTTTTTTTCACAAGGCCTTAGTTGCTCCAACACTTAGTTGTGTACATTTGAACCCAGGTCCTCATGCTTGCCAGGCAAGCACTGAAACCGCTAAACCACCGCTCCCGCCCAGATCTTGTCTTCTTGACTGATATATAGAAGCTTGATGTATATTTCTAGAATAAATTAAGAAATTAGGCCAAGCACTTTCCACTGCAGTGTGACAGATACTGAAGTTGAGCTATGTTTTGCAGACAGTGAGGGAATGCTCTTATGGTCATCAAGTGGGAGAAAGGCTCATGTTTCCTAGAGTCACAAGAAAGGCTTTCTGACACAGGCTTTGAATGATGGGCAGGGGTGAGGAGGGGCACCTTAAGTGGGATGTGTATTGGGAGAGATGGGACAGTGCACGGGTGAAGAGAGGAAGGAACGTGTGGTACAGTAGCAGTGGGATTGCTTATGGCTAGCTTGAGAGGACGTTGACTCTAAACACACAAAAGGCTTGGTGACACCAAGGAACATCATCCCACCCTGAGTCAAAAGGCGGTTTCTGTGAGTGAGATGTCTGCATCCAAAGATCTGTAGATCACTAGAGCCAGAACCACTCTACCACTCTTGAGAATCCACCAATATCCAAGCTTGTGGAGCCCAGAGAGAGGCTTACTTCATTCATGAACTTACACATCCAGCTATTAATTCATCACTTTATTCATAAAAATATTCTCTTTTTGAGGGCCTACTGTGTGCTAGACACCATGCCAGGAACTAGCAATATATTGATTGATGCTGTCATGATGATTCCAGTCTCTCCAAGGGGCTATTATGGGAAGCCCTGGTTTAAGTTCCTATTAAATCAGGATTGGCACATATGAATAATTTCAGCATATTTCTTGGGCATTCTCAATGTGCATAAGATTATGTCTTTAAATAGTTTTGAACTGAGGGAAAAGATGGACATCAGAGAGAGAAAGGAAAATATACAAATATGCAAGTTTTGCAAGGTGCAAATTTGAGAATTTATGAGGCTGTAAGCAGGGCTAAGACCTGTATGATTCAGAAAGGCTTTTTTTAGAGAAAAGAAGAGAGTTCATTCTGAAAGCTGGGTGTGGATTGGCCGAGCAGAGCTGGAGAGTGTTCTGGGCTTAGTCTCTCGTGTCTTCGAAAGCTCTCTGAACTGTGCTTTGCATAGATATTTCCACATGCAGAGATATTCACACACTTAACTAGGGGTAATATTACACTGCAGGGAGAGCAACTGCAATGCCAGAACCACCAGGGGAAACCACATTTTCACTATACCTAGACTAAACACAGCACCTTCACCAACAGCTTTCTTACCACTGATCCCTTATCCTCCCGCTGCCAGGGGATTTGAGAGTGTAAATATCACGGAAGCTAAGTGGCATTATCTGCCCAAGTCCCTCAAGGAGCTGTGGAGAAGAAGCCCCTCCGCCTGCTGGTAAGTGCTTGCAGTAGGGCGCGTGCTGCAAGCCAGAGCCCAGCCTAGGGGGGCCAGCCCTGGTCAGAGTCCCAATTTGGAAGGATGCATCCACTTCACTGAGCAAGCCCCAAGTGTGGAGCAGCCCTGGAGGATCCGGTTGCAGCAGTGCACCACTCCAACACAGTCTCCCCACAACCATGCCCCTGCCAGATGCTGAGGAAGCCCTTCTGCAGATGAGGGGGCAACATCTGCCCAGCCACTCTGGCCTTCCTTTTGGACTCTCCTCATCGCAAGAGCTTCCTTCCAACACAGCAGCCAGACTGAAAGACCACTGTCGGGGTCCTCTGGGAAAAAGTTCACTAGCCTGGAAAAGAACAAAGGTGCTGAGACCCCTTCTCCCTAAACCAACACCTGTGGGACCCCAGCTTGCTCAAGGTCCCCTTCCTGAGACTCCTGATCCTGCCTTAGCAATGCTACTCAGTGACTGGGGTCTCTTTCCAACAGGTCCTTTGATTACCAGTGGAGGTCACCTAGTGCCACCCACCTGATGGCAGATGGAGAACCCCAGAGTTAGAGGTTCCCCAACGTCTGTTGAAGAAGGAGCTAGTAGGAGAACCCAGATCATCAGCCACTGTTACTCGGGAACCATATTGTTTTCAACTCTCTTGCAGCAGAATCTCCTTCCTCCTCATCGCACTGCCTGGGCAGCAGGTGTCTCCAATATCTTGGGCTCCCTGCCTTTTATTTGGGGGATGAGCTGCCCACGGTACATGTTTCCCTGAACTGACAGATTTTGTGGTTTTTCATCTGCTGGCCAAAGTTTCTGGAAGCAGATAGGGAATCTTTGTTACGAGGGACATGGCCAAAAGTGGCCTCGTTCATAGTAAGGCCCTACCTCTCTTTCTGTCTCAGTACTGTCCTTCACAGCATTCCACTTGGAATCCTGTGCTATCCACCTGTTCTGGGTTCTCGGGCATCTGCTGTGGGACATAACTTCCTCATTCCCTTACCACCCTGCTTCCAGTCACAAGAGGTCCAGAAAATCCTCAGAAGGGACATAGCCCTCATCTGATCTTGGCCTCTCTCTTTTTCTCCTGCAGAATGGAACCATTTCTGGTCCTCAAAGCAAATCCTTCCACCACAACCAGTGACTGTAAGTTCATGATAAATTTCCAGGCAGGGGGAATTAGTTGGTTATGGCTTATTTTCCTAAAAACTTTACCGTATTTCTATGGTGGATTTTCTAAGGTCACCCTCTTTGGCTTCAAGTGCAGTCCCTGATTTGGGGATTTCTAAATAATGCAAGCTATTAATGCTTGTAAGTCCAGAAGTTATTATTGAATTCTTCTGGCAAACTATTTATATGTTAAGCAGAACTGATGGGCTCATTCAGGTGTTGGAAAATGTTAGGCCTACCTGCAGCCCCAGCTCTCACTTCCTGTGGACACTGTCTCTGTGTCTCTTCCTCCTACCTGCTCTGTAGTGTTCTGGGCAGGTGTCTGTGGTGTCACCAGGAGGAAGGGCTTCAAGCAGTCAGGAATTGGGCTTGCCCTCTCTACTATGGATACCCTGGTGATAAAGAAGCCCCAGGTGGACAAAGGAAAGGATATGAAGCCTGCTCTGAGAGAACCGGAAGGAAGAGGAGGAGGCAGCAAAGAGCAAGAGGGAGAGGAAGGGCAAGGACTTCCCACTCAACAATGGCACCATCCGATCCCAGCCACACACCTTTGGGACTGGAACAAGCTGAGTCTGCCAAGCAGCTGCAAGCCCTTTCAAGAGAGCCTTTTAAATGAGGGTGTACCTGCAGACAGACGACCCACTAGGTCAGAGCAGGCAGCTGCAGGAAGGACCTCAGAACACATCTGGGCAAATGCTCATCTTGCCTTGGGTGCCCACTCTCACCCAGGGCTCCTGGGATGGACCACACATTCCAGTTCCCTGGTGGCCAACACTGCTGGCTGAGGAGTCCTTCCCCACTGTACCCCTTGTGCTTTCTGGGTTTATGGTCAGTAAAAGGGCCAGCACTTCCAGACAACTGGAGGAGTCTGTGCAGCAGATCCAAAGCATAGCGAGCATCTATCTTAGCAGAGCCTTAACACAACTTCTAAGGCATTTGACCCAAACCTGTCCATACTCCCGCTCTTACCACTTGACATGCACTTTAGGAACCTGGGTGGAAAGAGAGTGATTGAGCTCGGGGTTACGCTTTTCATGCTTCTCTTCATTCGTGACCTTTGCTAGTCTCCTCCCACACTGACTCTGGGCTTAGTTGTGCAACTGTAGCTAGGATGAGACAATAGTTAATGATAGAAGCAAAATTGTGTAAAAGTACTTGGGCATTTTTATTTGTTCTCTTGAAAAAGTCTCTACTATGATCTCTAGCCCAGGCTGATCTGGTGCAGGATGAGAGACTGCATGGTACACAGCTAAGTGGCCCCAGCCCAAACTATCCTTGACCAGTGAGCCCCCAGCCAATCTTCTTAGTCATTGACAGAAGCCTGAGTAAGTCCAGTTAAGATCAGTTGAGCTCATCTGGGACTAGTTGACTCAAAGACCTATGAGAAAACATCAACTGCTGTTATCTTAACCACTAAGTTATAGGGTACTTAGTTACACAGCAGAAGCTAACTGCTACAACTCTAGGGGAAAAGGCATATCTACTAGTCATTTGATCAAGAGTAAACCACTTTTAGGGGCTGGAGCGGTGGCTCAGCGGTTTCGGCGCTTGCCTGGCAAGCACGAGGACCCGGGTTCAAACCCCAGCACCACGTACACAACTGAGTGTTGGAGCAACTAAGGCCATGTGAAAAACTAAATAAAGTTGTTTCTCCCTTTCTCTGTCTCTCTCACTGTCCCTCTCTCTTTAAAAAAAAAAAAAAAAAGAGTAAACCACTTTTAGCTCTCTAAACTCTCCTGAACTCACTAAGAAGGGAACTCAGCTAGTAATTTTCTGGATTTGGTTAAAACAACAGCTGATATTACCTCCACCACCCCATAGCCAGCAACTCACACCTAATGGTGGATAACTATGTCTCAGACACAGGGTTAAAACCTTCATAGGCATAATCTACAGTCAAGTCTGGTCCCCAGCTTAACAATTATCTGATTTATGATTTTTTTTCAACTTTACAGTGATGCAAAAACTCTACATATTCAGTAGAAACCATAATTCAAATTTTCAATTTTGAAATTTTCCATAACTAGCATGTGGGATAATAGTCTCTCAAGATGACAGGCAAAAGCAGTGAACTGCAGCTCCCAGCAGTCACATGATCAGGAAGGACACCACCCAAAACCCTGCATTGCCACAATATTCAATAAACTACATGAGCTATTTGATACTGTATCCTAAAAGCAGCTTTGTGTTAGAAGATTTTGCCCAATTGTAGGCGAAGTGTTCTGAGCACCCTTGAGGTATGAGGCTAAGCAGTGGCATAGCTTAGGTACACAGTGAATGCTTTTTCAACTAACTCTAGCTTTATCAGGATGTAGTGCATTGCAAATCGGAGAACTTCTGTGAGACTGCCCATAAAGTGAGTAACCTGACCATGGTCACAAGCTACAAGTGGCAGAGCTGAACCAAAAACTCAAGTCTAGTAGATGTCCAAGCTTGTACATGAAGGAACAAATTATACTGTCCAGAACCTGATCCTGGGTATCCCTTTTTTGATGAACTGCCAGCCTAATAAATGATCAACTAAGACCTCCTTCAGGAACCAACTGGCATATGAAATACTCTGAGTTCTACACAGGACATGAACAATGTCTGGCCTCTAGTTATGGTTCCTGCACTGGGAAATGGACAACTTCCCAACCTACACATATCTTGAAGATGCCACGCTTTCCAAAGCTCAAGGGATGCATGTCACCCATCTGTAAAAATCAAGACTTTTAAACTCTTCTTTTGCACTAGCAGTGCCCAGCTTGAGGAGAGGGCTTATTTGTGTCATATATTCCATTGCCCTCATGCCAAAGGGATCAGCAGGAAAAACCTAGAGACCAGGCCACATTTCCAGCGCCCAGATGTGGCCGAGAAACAGCCAAGAAGCCCAGGCTACACCCAAGAGAGAATCTGAACCCTAAGACCCGAGGATGCTTTCCTAGCCAAGCCAGGCATCTAGCTTGGACTCAGAATTCCTTGATCCCATTGTGACCCGTCGCTTATGTGACTGAGATGGGTCTTAGGTGAAACTCATGTCTCCATTTCTTGGAGCAGAACAGCATTTAGCTGGCCAACCTCTCCCTGGAGCCCTAACGTGACTCGGTTTCTAAAATATCAGGTCTCTGAGTGAGAAGAATGTTTTTTAAAACATCTGAAATTGACAGGCTGATTTTACAGCTTTCATCCAGAAACCTCTTTGGATTCCACCTCTGAACTTTAAAACAACAATTTTATTTAGAGAACTGATTTATTCATAAGTAAATAGGATACAGGGTGGGTGAAGTAAAAGGAACCGGGAGGCAGTTATTGGATTTATCAGCACAAAAGCCACACTGTTGCCGGCAGCGGAGACTCTCCGGTCCCTGTACCTTTCAAAACTAATATGTAACCATATCTGTTTTAAAAGAGTGATTCATTTTCCTACCATCGCCTGCGAAACTCTCTTCATCCCCACCACAGGAAACTTGAGTCTGATTTTAATGAGCTTCAATTGGAATGTGGCCTTTGAAAAGTAGTGCATTTGAAAAGATGGAACATTAAATTTTGTAATGATGTAAAACATCTTCAATTTTTGACAGGACAATGGTGCTTATTGTACTTTATGAGTCCACTGGCGATTCAAAGGTCACTTTGTATATGACTCCACAGACAGGGGCAGCACTGAATGAAAATTAGGTTACATGTGATCAGCTTTATTATTAATCAGACGAAAATGGATTTTTAACATTTTTCTAATGAGCAACAGAGAAGGAAGAAAATACCAGGAATAAAACTACAGAAGAAGGAGAATGGCCGAGGCTTAAAAATGCACCAGGGCCATATCTAAAAACGCGCTTTAAATCTGAAATACTTAAATACTATCTCAAGGAATAAAATGCGGCTGCATATTTTCATGTCATAAATACATACAAAACTGCTGAAATACCTTCTCTAATTTACTATCTCTGTCCTTTGTTTATAACTAACTAATGAACTGATTCTCTGCACAGTATATTACCAGGGCCCCCAAGAACATCAGGCTGGGTGAGGTTGTGTCACTATTTCCATGATAAATCCTGTTTTCCAGGGGCTTATAACTCAATGGTAAATATGTAATTCAGACTAAAACTTGGCATACAAGGCCTCAGCCAGGAAGCAAATTTACGCTACAACCACCACTCCACCCCCATTTAATTTTTTAAAGCTTTTCTGTATGTGATATTTTGGCATTGAAGAGATGAGGTATTGAAATAAAGGAGAAAGAAAAAACGATAAATAAATGCTCAAGAGTTAGTGATTTTTGTTTTCATTTCTTATTCAACTCATAAAGCTATTATTCAAGCTATTCTTTGTGAAGTATATCAAAGTATTTATGAAAAAAAAAAGACTTCAAATTCCACACAAATAAAATCAGGCCACAGAGGTATATTTAAAGTGCAGCTTGGAAGGAGCTTGCAATCAGGGAAACTGAGGCAGTGTGCTTTCCTAAGGAGCCAGGTCATCTCATCTGGCCATCCACCTGGAAAAAGGAGACAGAGCAGCCTGAATGCCCAGTGTGAGTCACAACGGGAGGCAGGAGAGAGTGAAGATGGTGTGGAGCAGCAGGTTCCCCACTGCTGTGATCAGAATCTGGCTGCGTGGCCCACGGAATCAGATACGAAAGTGACCAGGGTTCGCTACCACATGAGAGGATTGCACAACCCACATGCAGCTAGTGATACCTGTCTTTCTCCCCAGGAAGTGAGAAAGGAAGGTGCATAAAGAAAACAGAAGAAAGAGACTGAGGTCAAACATGGGACCTGGACTCCCCAGATGTCAAGGCCAAGCCTAGGGGCAGGGGAGAAGGAGGATCCTGGTCAGGCCTGAGCTAGCAGGGGAAAGAGAGGGAAGGAAGGAGACAGAGGCTAAGGCTAAGGCTTCAGCCCAAAAAGGACACATATTCAGACTCAAAGGACAGTGTCCTATTTTCAGGTGACTTGTCCCATCACCACTGACACCAGAGGGAGTTGCTGCCGTCATGGCCTCCGTCACTGTAGCGGCCTCCTGTTTGGTCTCCCACCTTCCAAGCCTTAGGCCCTCAGCTCACCAGGCGGCATGTTCCACATCATCTCTGGACACTGCTCCTACCTCCCAGAGGCTTCTCATGCCATGTGATGTAAAAGCTGAGGTCAGGACTGCTACATAATTTGTGAGCCTGGTTCAAACTAAAAGCAAACTTCAGGCTGCCTGTTTAAACATGAAGAATTTCAAGACCGGGCCAGTATTACACCAACCGAAGAGCTCCTCTGAGCATGCGCTTGTGGGATCATGACGTTGGCTGGAGTCCTTACAGGGACTTACAAGGCCCTCGGCCACCTCCCCGACTCATCCCTGCCCCTTAGTCATGCTTTCTCTTCAGTGTTCCTCAAGCTGTACAAGCTATAGATCCTCACCACACCCTCCTCTTTATGTGCTCCCCAGATCCTCCTGCTAACTCATGGGCCTCCTTCGAATCTTTGCCTGAATGTCAGCTCGCAGACCTTCTCTCTGTCCACCCTTGGTGAAGCAGCAGCCTCTGCCCCAGCACTCCCTAATTCCTTACCTGGCTTATTTTTTCTCTATCCTCTTTTCCCTCTTTAATCTCCTGGCTTTTTTATTTGCCTTTTGTCCACTCTTCCCCCCTCCACCCGCAGAATGGGAGCTCCTTGAAAGTCGGGAAGGGTTTTGTCTCTTTTCTTGACACCCCAGATGTCCAGTGTCTAGAAAAGGGTCTGGCACTCCGTGTTGCTAACTGAGCAAGCAGGGGAATATGGCACCGTTGTCTTGCTCTCTTTTCGTGGCAATAGATGGCATCTATGTGGGCCAATAGGATCATGTTGGGGGCTGGACGTGGAGGGCCAGCCACCATCGCCTCAGCTGTCCACGGGAGGGGTGGATAAGCCACTCCAAGTCACACAATGAAGTCTTACTTGGAGGAGCTTTTGGCAGAGGGCTGTGCCCTGGTGTGCTGAACTTCCTGGGGCTCAGGGTTATAGCTGTTTTATTTTCTCCTGTGGCCTAATGACAGGACAGTGGCAGGCCTAGGAGAAATGTGCAATAAATATTTGCTGATTGGCATCATGAATGAATGAGTAAACTCTGCTACGGAGTACCTCCTGACTTTGTTTCCAGCAGGCTCAGTAACTCCTGCAGACTACAAGGGTGGCTGGAAGATGGGTTTGAATAAGCAGAGGAAAACCAGTGTAGACCAGTCTATGTAACATCAAACCTGATGACAACTCACAGCGCCCTGATTTCGTTTTATCACTTTTCAATGAGGCTCTAAGCTTTAGGAGGTTCAAGGCATGTTATACTTTTGTTCTCCTCTGTAAAATCAATCCAGTAGGATTCAGCAGAAGTCAGGAGGGGAAAATTCCATTGATATAAAAATAGTTATTTTATTTTTTAATACAGATACACACACATACACACACACCATCATCGTCACCATCATCAGGTGATGATGAACAGAACTCTGTTCTGTTGCTGTACCATGAATTCCTCACAGCATGGCACCATAGGGGCTTCCAGATGAATTACCTGATCCCATGCAAACTCTCACGGAAGAGAAGCTCTGGATCTACTGGAAACCAGGATGGCCTGGCCACGCCTTTCTAAACTGAATCCACCTCTTGCTACTCAAGTCTTTGGCTTGGCCTGGGAAAGCAGGGAAGAAAACAGGTCACTGCTATTGTGACATTAGAGAGTATTGAGCACTCTCTAAAGACACTCATGGGCCACCCTCCCCAAGGCAAGGTGCAGCTTGGTGGTGAGAGTCAGTGGGCTTGGGAGGTGCACCTCTGGACCCTTCTCTACAGAGGAATCCACCTGGGAGCTTTGCCCCTTGCCTCAAACAGTCTCTTTCCCCAATCTGAGTTCACGATTATCCTGATCCTCTGGCCCCTTTACAAATCCACCCTTAAGTGTGGAGAAAATTACAAATAATTCTAGAGAAAAAAAAAAAAGAAGCAGCTCTTCCTCTTGCCTTCTCAATTTGAGAGCAGACAGATATTTTAAAGTTGCTATAATTCCTAACTTTACCTTTTAAAATTGGGGAACAGATACTGCTGCAGCTTATATGAAAGGTGGGCTACCTCTTGCCTCCCATGCAGGCTGGAAAGGCATTTGATGCAAATAACACAACTTCCCATTGGGAGCAAAAACACTAAAAGAAATGATCCAGAAATAGCTCACTCATTTGAAAACAGTTTGCCTAGACAGGAACAAAGATCATGAAAAGAGAATGAAGCAGTCAGCCTTGGCAATGGCACCCCCTGCACACTGGGGTGACAGCACCTGCCATTTTGTCCACCATGCTGGAAGGTGCAGCAGAGAAACTGAACCTGGGGCTGGCCAAGGTCAGCATGGGGTGGAGCTTCACAGCCACAGACTTCTGAGAAATGGTCATTAGGGGGAGTTCATCTACCTTTCTCCAAGGTTCCTTTCTCCAAAGAGGATTGACTCTGATTACCAAGAGATTGGTCCTTGTTTTCCAACTGACTGTGTTGGATACGGCCAGTCAGAGTCTTGATTAGCTCTAGCTCTCTGTCTATTGATACCTAAAAGGAAAACTGGGCAGGTTGTTGGTCAAAAGTCATAGGCAACCTGTCTATGGAGATGAGAGATCCTCATTTTACAGGTATTAAAAAGGCGTGTGTTTCTCAGTATGTCACATATCCAAGATCATATAACCAACTTTCTTAGTTTCAACAGCTCCTCCCACTCTGGAAAGGAGTTAGTATGCAAAGATTTCAGGCATGGTGTTGCCCCTAGACCAAGTCATCTTCCAGTACATTTGTCCAGACTTAGAGAAAGCCCCCAAGTCCCAGAATAGGAAGAGGTACTCCAGGATACCAAGAAATAGCCCAGTGTTGGGAGTCAGGAGACTTGGGCATCTAACCCCACTGTGTTCACTGCTACTAACTAAAAATAATGCAGATCATTATTTTTACTTAGAGCTTCAGTTTTTCCAATTGTAAAAATGGGCAAAAGAGCCCTGATTCTAGCCCTGTTGACTTCTCAGAGCCATCAAGAAACTTGAATAAAATAGGATGCCTGGAAAGTCTTGGGAAATGCTGTTCACACACACAGTTAGCCATAGGTCTCTCCAAGTTCTCTTCCTTTCCTGTCTCAGGGTCTTGGTCTTTGCTGTCCCCTGTCCTGGAGATATGCCCCAAATCTCTGCATGGCTGGCTCCTGGTCATCACTCAGGTCTCTCTCCAATGTCCCCTCCCTAGACCTTTCCTGACCTTCAAGTCTAGGCTCCTGACCTTCTCATATTACTTTCTAGCCCTCTGTCCACGTCCATCATCTGCACATCATTTACCACAAGGTGAATCTATGTCAGGCATTTACTTATTAGTGTCTCCCACAGAACCTAAGCCCGAAGGTAAAGATAATTTTGACTATTTTATTGGTAACCATCTCTCAACTGTGTAACAATTCAATGTGTGTTAAAGAAATGAACAGATAACCACATTCATCCACCAGGACAACATCTCCTTGCCAAAAGCCTTGGAGAAAATGCCTTCACTCCATTCCCTGGAAGAAAGCTGGTGGGGAGACTAAGGCCAGAGGTTGGAGGCCATAGAAGCCACCATTCTCTTCAGAGGAGCCCTCCACTCACCATAAGATCTGCCCCTTGTACCTTTCTACACATCTCACAGCTCTTCACCCCTTGTGCTCCGAATCATGACCCACTCTTAGGACAGGGGTCTGGAACCTTAGTGTGACCAACAGTCCCAGATTCCCCTCTCCAGGGTATGTGCAAGGGTCAGCAGATTCCTTCAGCTCACATGCAGAGTTGAACAGCCTTAGGGACTAGGAGGAAATCTGCCTCCCGGTGATACCTGCTTCTAGCTAGAGATGATTCCACAAATCCAGATGTGTAGCCCATTCAAGCCAGAGCTGCCTTTTACTCTTGTTTCTGACCTCCTGTAGTAACAGTTGCCACCAGAGCTTCAGGAACACCTTCCTTGCTTGGGTACAGATGCACCAAGAAGAACAAGCTGCCCCAGAAGGCAGCATGATGGCCACTTAGAGGGAACAGCTTTGACATGTGAAAATAGCACCCATCCTTATCTCTAGTTCTAGGATCAAGATTAGGTCTTCTTCCCCATCTGCCTGTTGAAGATGATCTCTAAGATCACTTCTATCTCTGATAGTCTAAAATTTTTTCATTTCATTATGGAGGACCCAATGAGCTTGGAAAAGTAAAGCAGACTGCCTGCTGGGTTATCAGACATGCTGTGGGGGAGACTTTTGTGTCTGGTGGGACCAACTTGGGACTCTGCGATAAAGCCAGATATTGGAGTCACACTGACCAGAGGGCATGGAGAAGCAGAGGGAGGAGGCAGGCATGGAAAAGATGAGAGCAGTATAGGGCCAGAGCCAAGAAGGTCGCGTTGCCAAAGACAGGCATTCCATCCCTCTGAGTCTTCAGAGCTGTTTCCTCTTGCTTGCTATAGACGGTTGTGCTACTGCGGAGGGACACTCTTGTCAAGTTGCCTTATATGCTTTGTTGTTGTGGACACAATCATGTGTGATCCTCCCTGAAGAGGCCATGGGCCATCTTCACCTTCACCCTGGACACACGTACCATGCATTTCACTTGACCTCATCAAAGCAAACCATCAAAGGCAGGCACCCTCAACTAATGGATCACCCCCAATCTCCATTCCCATAAAGTGACCCGACTAGGGGCACAGTTTAAACTGGACTTCCTAGAGATGCAGTCCCCAATTCCCTCTGAGCACAGCTTTTCTCTTTCTTAAAAGAGTGCCTATGGGGTTTCTTAAAGAGGGAGCATTTTAAGGTACACACACATATATAAAAAGCTACAAAAAAAAGGGGGGGGAAATGCAACTGCTAAAGAGCCTAGCTGCACACAAGCCTGCCTGTGACAACACAGGCAGTTAGGCATGTGGTGGGCCCAGTGTGCGACCCACTTGTGCTCCTTTGAGGAGCAGGGGGACAGCCGGCCGCTTGTCCGCAGGATGTGTTTTGATAACTCCCAGAAATGAGAGGGTAATGGGCATAATTCCCTTCATGACTTAGAGTCAACAGGCAGCCTCTACAGCTGGCCCTTGTTTGGTACCATCAGCAGCAAATGCTATTTTCATGGCCAATTTATTAAAGACTCCATGTTTTTTGAGGAGACGTCACAAACACAAAAAGGGGTATATTTATTGATATGTTTAAAACATAGGTTTTTAACTCGATTCCTTTGCCCTTAAAAGCAAAGTAAAGAGATAGACAGATACAATTTTGTTCTGACTGGTTTCTGCCAGCCTGCCCAATGGGAACATTTGTATATAGTTCTCAGTGGCGCTGAAATCCGCTTAGGAAAGCAACAAGTCCTTTGTTCTGTTGACAACAGTTATTACAATTAATTCATTTTGTGATTGGTAGTTGCGCTGAGTGACAAGGTGTTATTTTACCTCAGTAAAAGTTAAAGTGGTAATACCTACATGCGTAAGAACATCGCGGGCTTGCTATCACTCAGGGGAGAAGAAAAGGCTGGCTTCAGGCTGCCTGCAGAGCTGCCACCCTCTCCACCCCCACACGTTGCTCTGAGCGGGGAGGAGGGTGTTCTGGTACTTTGCTAAAAGTTTCTGGCTCCAAAACGAGTATGGGGTTTCTGCCAAAGTTTTGCATAAAGGTCTGAGATCCAAAGGTGACATGTCTTGGAGGGAGGGAAATGCCCAGGGAGCCCATGGAATGAAACCACATGAGCTGGAGGACACGTCTTGTCACTTCACTGGATGCCATTTGTCCAACTTGGAATTTCACTCTCACTGGAAGGCTGGTTCTACTACTGTGCCCTGGGATTTCTTGGCCTTGGCACGATTGACATTTGGGGCAAGATAATTCTTTGTTGTGGTAGCTTCCCTGTGCATTGTAGGATGTTTTGTTAACAACCCTGTTCCCTACACACTGGAAGCCAGTAGCCCTACCTGGTGCCCCTCCAGACAATGCCAAATGTTCCTGGGGAAGAAAGTTGCCCTCCATTAAGAATCACTGCTTTCTATGGTCCCCTGAACTCTCTGTTGTGTTGTAGATAGAAGGTTCCAGAAACCCCCTCTCACTCTGATGTCAGAGTGAGACGTTAGGAGGTTGGCTCCTCCATCCAAACAGAAGCAGAGCCATAGTAGAGCAAGTCTGGCCAAAGCCCCCTCAAGAAAGGGCACTGGAGGGTGAGGGACCTTTTTTATATACCATCCTAAAGATGTGGGTGACAGAGAAGGAAAGAGAATTAAGGACCACAGCCCGGGCGCATCTAAGGAGATCATCTCAAAGGACTCTTTCCTTCAGAATCTCAGACTTCCTTTAGCTAGGATGACCAAAAAATGCTACCTTTCTGGTTATAGGGTCTCACAAGAGTTTTAAAAATGTGTAATACAACAAATAACACAAGAATATACTGAAGAAAACTTATCTTTACTTCTTTTCAGGACTATCAACAATTACCCACTGGATTTCCAGGAATCGAGATTAGCTGGAGTGCTCCCAGCAACCTGCCTTCGGGGTTAAGTGGTTTGGCATTAGCTCCCTACTTTACTTCCTTCCTTCTGCAGCCACCAAGATGGGGTGCAGAAAGGAGCGAGGCCTCCCAGTTCTGGGTGGATTGTCTCAGGAAGGATCTGAAAATGTTTTTCTGAAGAATAAGAAGGAGGCCTTGAGGTACAGCAAAGGGAGGCCAGGTTCCTGTGACCTGTGCACCCCCCACTTCCTCTGTAGAGTAGCCCTATTTGTTTCCTGGATCAGAC
The DNA here is from genome assembly GCA_004027875.1 of Aplodontia rufa. Classification (NCBI taxonomy): domain Eukaryota; kingdom Metazoa; phylum Chordata; class Mammalia; order Rodentia; family Aplodontiidae; genus Aplodontia; species Aplodontia rufa. Next base: position 56,913 of record PVKS010000205.1, on the reverse strand, counting down.
ACGCAGTGGCAAAGTCCCAAGTCCTTGGCAGCTTAACCAGAGCCCCAGTAGTCTGAGGTCCAGTCATCCCAGCTGCCTGGAGTCAGGCTGAATGTAGCCAGCCAGGCAGCATCCTTTTGGATATGACCAGCTCAGCCGAACTGAACCAGCCCTGGAAAGCCATTGACAGGGTGCCCTGGAAATTCTCCTGATTTTTTTTTTTTTTTTATTAACAGTATTTATCACCTACTCAAAATCAATTGCATATTTTAAATTAAAACAAATGACTATTTCTAGACTAATCAATACTTGCATCTTTGCCTTTTAACAAGTAAAAAGTTGAACGTAAAGAAATCCTCATCTTTGCACCCATCAATTCCATTTTAATATAATTCAATATTTAATAAATATAATCCTCTTTGTGCACAGCAACGTCATAAAAAATGCAAAAGATTATATGGTATCCAAGAGCTCATGAGGTGGAAAATGTTGCCTCTTCCCCACCAGCCCCATGAATTCCCAGCCCCAATCATTCTACCCTCCACACATAACAGGAGCTGTTTATTCCTATTAAGCTTTTTTAAAAAAGGGTTTATATATTTAATGATTCTAAAACCAAAATGCTACCTACTATCTGCACAATTGCCATTTTATCTCTTTAAACTTCTCTGGCTTGACGTTTTTAAAAGGGCAAAAGCAGAAAACCCTTCTATAATACCTAATTTGTACATCTGCGGTTTCCCTCTGACTAGCACAGGCACCATATGTTTTTAATTATCATAATAGCCCTAAAGAACCTGTTCGGTGGGAAACACATATGATCCTTTTATTACTGGTTTGTAATTTAAACAGTTTTAACAGAAAAGGTCTGGCTACAGGGGAGTGACAGGCTCAAAGGCCTAAGAGCCCAGCCACCGACCTCTGCAAGCTCAAGTTCAGATCCCACCCACCGAGGGGGACCTCCTTCCCCTGCTTGACAGAGGTAATTGGTCACATGTGAAGCTGCTCTATGGGACCTTAAAAGACATAATCTGGGATCTTCGGTGACGCTGGGTTTGGGGCGAAGCCTGACACCATGAGAATAAGATTGATAAATATTGTCCCAGTTTGACCTCTGCTGCTGTCACAGTTGGGGGCTGGGCCTGCAGCAGTGCAGGCCAGGAGGGCTCCCTGGTGCCCTGGGCCACCCACTTCCACTCCCACAACTTGGACCCCAGGGAACAATTGCAAGGTGAGGGGTCAGGTTTCCTGAGGCTGCTCTGAGGGAAGGGGGAGGTGATAGTCTTTTTTTTCTCTTTCTTTTTCCCTGAGGCTGGGAAATGACTGAATAAATATAGTCCCTGGAATAATTGATTTGCAACTGGCATAATGGAAGGACTCTTGAGGGTGTGAATGTGTCTTTGTCATTCAGAGAGGCGAGGAGGGCCTTGAGGTCACGTGGCCAGTCCAAGACCATTCGGGTCACAACCCACACACCTGGTCCTCCATCTCATGCCCAGTCCTGCCTTTTTCAGAATGGAAATTCCTAGATTCTATTTGTAATTGGAATTTCTGCTTGGAATTGTCCTCTCCTGGGACCCAGAGTTACAGGTTGGCAAGAGTTGGGTATTTTTATTTATTGGTTGGTTGGTTGGTTGATTTTGATGCATCTCAAAGTGTTAAAGGCACAGGAGAGTAACAGTAAGGGCAGGGCACTGAGTGAGTGATGAGTTCTTCATCCCACCCAGCTCTGAATCTTGGCTTCCTTCCTTACTTGCTGGTGATCTGGAGTAGAGCAAAAAGCCTCTCTGTGCCTCCATAACCCCACATACAAAACAACAATAATATTACACCTACCTCATGGGATTTTTATGAGGATTAGAGGAAAGTTGATCATCTGCATTATCTATAAGGGGCTGAGAACAGGACTTCACCTAGGTTCACAGTAAGTACTTCCTATTATTTTAAAATATAAACTGGGAAGGTTAGAAGGATAACTCAGAAGATCAGATCCTGCTGCTAAGACTGCTGGGCCATTCCCTGACATAGAGCAATTATGGTGGAAACAGCTATATCGGTCAAGGCCCCGACTAGCTGGGTTTTGAACAGAACAAAACCTCTGAGTTATGTGACTTCTCGGTTACATCTCAAAGGCCCCAGGGCGAGGGGCAAGGGTATTAGCAGCCATGTCTTTCATTTCCCTTCCACTGTCCAAGTGCCATGATTTTTTTTTTCTTTTAAGGAAAGAATCAACTTTACTTATTTTTTCTGTTTTTTGTTTTTCTGACACTTTGTTGTGTCTGTGGTCCTGGGGTTCAAACTCACATCCTTGTGTATGCCAGGAAAGCCACTGCTCCAGCACCCCCTGCCCACTCCCCCACCCCTGCTGTCCCACAAGAGCCAGGCCTGATTCCACCTCACTGCCAAGAAAGTGACTCTTACACCACTGTTTGGATTTCACATCTGAATATGACCTTGTGATATTTCATGACTTTTATTTTTGTGTTTGTTTGCTATTGGTATGCTGATATTGAAAATGCAACATACTTGAAAAGTGGTATAATATAGTTGTTATTACTAATTGCTATTGTCTGTTGAGCCTGTGTTATTGCCAGTCTTGGTGCTTGGCATCTGAAAAGTCCTCTCCCTGACTGCAGGACGGTTCTCCCCATGCCTCATGTGCCAGTAAGTTGAGGGTTAGGGAGGTTCCCTATGATAGGAAGATCATGCCCTCAAGAGTGGGGAGATTTTTCCATAAGGTAGAAAATCTCTGGGTATGCTGGGTGCAGTGGCAAATGTCTGTAATCCCAGTGGCTTGAGAGGCTGAGACAGGAGGATCACAAGTTCAAAGCCAGCCTCAGCAACTTAATGAGGCCCTTAGCAACTTAGTGAGACCCTGTCTCAAAATAAAAAATAAAAATGACTGAGATGTGGCTCAGTAGTTGAGTGCCCCTGGATTCAATCCCTGGTACCTATATAAAAAAATTAAAAAAAAAAAAAACCACTGTGTACCAGTCACCTAATTTTCTTGGCCTCTGTTTTCTCCTTCATAAAATGGGCCTGACAACCAATGAGATGAGTTTGATAATGGAGGGGTGGCTGGGAACTTGAAAGGGCTGGAACTTGAAAGTCCTACATCAACAGGGTCCAACACTGTGGTGGCCCTGCTGTCTAAAGAGTGTGCTGGAAGCAGGTCTGGTGACAGGCCAAGTTTGCACCTTATCTCTGCCTGGGTCAGTCCATGGGACAGGCCTTCATTTAGCCAATGCTACCCTTGAAGAAGGAGGGAGGGATTTGCAAGCCCTGATCTGGTTCCCCAAGTGACCCCAGAAGAGTCAGAGGAGGACCTCTGGTAAGTTAAGACAGAGAGAAAGAGAGAGACAGAAGGCCAAACAGCCCCCACCCCAGAAGGGTTGCTCTTTCCCTTTGGCAAGAAGAGGACCAGATGGCCACCCTCATTTGAGATGTCAGCGGTGACCTCTCAAGTCACCACATAGCTAGTGCATCTTAATCAGAGTGAATCCTTCCTGTCCTGGACAAGGCGATTGCATTGACCCGCCCCTCAAGGAAACAAACCTTCCTAATCACAGGCTGCTTGGAGGCAACCCTCCTGCCTGACCCCACAGCCAGCAGCGACCACCCCTGCCCGCCCAGTACCAGCGCTGAAATGAAGGCGCCTCCAAGTTTCCAATCCTAGGAATAATAACGCATATTACTTCCATCCCATCTGCACTCAGTGAAGACAGAGCAGGGAAAAGAGCATAAAACACAAAGTTCCCACAGACAACATCTGTCTTAGTGCAAACAATGGACCATTATCTTGTAAATAATTCTGATTAAGCTGCAGCATTTCCTCCTGAAACTGGCACTGAGGAGCAGAGGGGGAGGAGGGTGCAGCTGGAGCTCCAGGCTAAGGCCACCAGGTGCTGCACTTGGGAACCTCACCTGACCCTGCATCCTCCCCAGCACCCTTGCCTAGAACCCTGAACACCCTGCTCCTCTGTGTTCCACCAGCAGGAGGTGCCTGCCAGGTCAACCCCTGCCACCTCCAACCCAGGCTGCTTTCAGGAAACGGTTTCTCTCTGCCTCCTTCCTCTCCTTTTGGTTGAGTTGGTTCCTCCTCCCCCTCTGCTCATCCACTTCCTCCTCCTCTTCCACCCTTCCACCGCTCCCACTGCTCTCCTCTATCTCTATGTGCTTCTTTGGCCCTTTCTCTCGTCCCCTTTGCCCTGTCTTCCTCTTTGGTTCTCTTTCCTTCCTCCCTTTCCCTCACCCAAGCCCTTGGGCTGGGTCACCCCAACAAAGTGAGAGTGGTGTCCAGTCTGGGGACTTCAAGGATTCAGATCCCAAAGTGTTCTGGGCCATGTCTCTAGGGGTCGTAAGGCCCAGGAAACACTGGAATCTTCTTCCCAACACTGGAAGGGTTATGGTACCCAGTCCCAGCCCTCCAGTCCTCTTTCACCTAGGTCTTCCAGCATGGTGCGGTCAGTGTGCCAAATTCCTGCCTCATCACCCACCTCATATAGCATCTCCTGTTGAAAACTGGGGACTTCACAAAAACACCCCAATATTATGGAAATTCAGGTGTTTAGCCTGTGTAAATGAGAAGTGATCACTCACTTGGCAAGGACATTAACCCCAAAGGCCTCAAGAAAGTTCCCCAAATGATTTAAAAGTAAACAGCAGCCCTGGGTGTGATTTAGAAAAGGCAAACACTTCAAGCCCAAAGTTTCAATGTAAAGCAAAAGCCGCTGGTACACGAATCTTGTTCCCATGGTTCATCAGAGCTTTATGTTGTTGTTTTCCTAATTTTGAATCCTTTAGATCATTAGTAAAAGGAAAAACTACTCAATTAGAGCCAATAGGGGTGTGTTTGCACAACCTAACAATAGGGTCATTGGTGATAGCACCACACCTGTAATCCCAGCAGCTCAGGAGGCTGAGGTAGGAGGATCACAAGTTCAAAGCCAGCCTCAGCAACTCAGTGAGACCCTGTCTCAATATAAAAATAAAAAGGATTGGGGATGTAACTCAGTGGTTAAAGACCCCTGGATTCAATCCCCCAGCACAAAATTAATTAATTAATTAAAATAGGACCATTGGAGCCTCCTATTGCTTCTCCCTTAGATCTCCAGATATGTTCACTCTGGGTTTGGGAAGATCCCAGAGGGGCTTCCGGACACTGGCCTGCAGGTAGTAAATACAGACTGGCAAGAATGAAAGGGCACTATGCTTCATAATACCCTACCCAGACCCTCTACCCACTCGGCAGGGTCTTAACAGATTCTGGGGTTTCAGAAACCCTAAAGTATTTAAAGTGAGGGTGACTTGTTAACCTCCAAGTTCTTCATTTTATTCATTTTATTCTCTAATGGGTGCACCAGTGTCCCATTTGATGGATGACAACATTGGGACAATAAGAAATGTCTGATCAAGGCATTCGGTGGAAAGCAAAAAGCCGAGGACTAGAGGGGCTCGCGCTTGGAGCTAGTCTGTAATGTCCCAAGCTTAGGGCGCTTGCCGGCTGAGTGATTTCGAGGGCAGGGGAATTCTGAGCCTGGAAAGAGTGGAAAGGTCACATGTGGGGAGAAGGAAGTGGTCATAACTATTTCTGTACCCACGCATGGGAGATGCCTCTAGGTGCCTATCCCTCTGAGAACCACTGGGTATGTGTTTTGTGTGAAAGTCCCAGGGACAGTACACCCACATCCAAGAGAGACACCCTGGATTAATGGATTGCTATCTCTAAAGTGTCTGTGGAATCCACAATCACAGGGCCAAGTATTTTCTTCTCAAGCTCAGTTGTGAACTCATGATGGTGAAAAGGAGAAGCATTTCAAGTAATTGGCTTTTTCTTGCACTTTAATGAAGCCGAAAGTCCAATTTCATTGACTTCCTCTGTTCCTTTCCTTCCCCCCGTTTTGACGGACTCCCAGAATTAAGAGAAATTCCTCAATGGTTTTCTTATGATTTAATAAAAATAGCTCCAATATTGCCATGTACTGTGCCCCATAATAGTAAGGGATCTTATCCTCTTGTACAAACTGAAATTCTGCAAGCTCCTGTGTTGGTGGAAATATCAGAGTGACTCCCATATTCTGGGCTTCCTGCTACAGCAAGTGCTTCTAAGGGCTCTAGGACTGACAGGGTCCTAGAAAATCATCTGAAAGGTTAAAATGGGGTCATGCAGGCTATAGAGTTTGAGGGCAGAAAGGTACTGAAGGGACATTCAGGATGACCCCTCTGTTCATTGATAGGGACATGGTGCCTAAAGAAGAAAAGCGAGTTATCCAAGCCCCTGGGAGCGTGGCTGTGGCTAGGTGCCTGGTCTCTGGACACCAGGCAGGATGCCCACCCTCCCATCCTTCCTCTATTAAGCCTGCCATGTCAGAAGGCTGTGTGCTCTTCAAGGTTTAAGATCAGCAGTTCATGCCCCACAGAGACCCATGGAACACGCAGCCTCGCTTTCGTGCTTGGCTCTGGCAGGTGTGCGCCTCTTCAGTGGAAGCAGACAGGTGTACACATGCTCTGGTTGGGGGGCTCCCCCCATTTGTGGACCCTGTGAGTATCCTACCTTTTCCCTTCTGGTTGCCTGACATGCTGGCAGCCTCCTGTTTCTCTTTGCCTGAGTGCTTTCTCTAGACCATGAGAAAAAAGCATGGCCACGGGGAGGGCTGCAGTGACCCTTAAATCATGAGATGCAGAGTGGGTGGGGAACTGCCCTGCTTCTATAGCACTCTGTGCAATAGCTCTTAAAGACTCCCTGAAAGGATTAACACCCAGGCCACCCTCAGTGGTGCAGTGGCCCTCTCAGGGGCACACCTGCGTTGGTGTTCCACCCTCTTTATCACCTTTCTCAGTTTCCTGGAACTGCCTCCCCCATCAGCTACCTGTGCCCAGGTCCTTATCTAAAGACCTGTTTTGGACAACTCTTACCATGTTATTAAGGGAGTCTTAGAGAACCGAGAAGATTAATGGCTCCTCTCCTTGACAAGAAAGAGCTCAGCACAGTGCGGACCCCTAATTACCCACTCACGGAGGCCACTCTGCCTCCCAACAAAATAACCACCTGCAGCCCTTCCCCAGGTGTAGGACATACCTCAGAGTGGTCTGTCCTTGAGGTCAGCCCCAGCACCCCCGCAGGACATACAAAACAGTGGACTCCAAACAGAAAAACGACTTGTCCATCATATAAAAAGAGCAATAATTTGGTAAATTAATCACAAATTTGCTCTCCCCGCTTGGTTGCCTTTCTCCTTTTATGTGGATAATTGAGAGCATATTATGTTAATTTGACAACAACAGAAGTTCAAAAGGGAAACTTAACCTTGGGAGCAGTGGGTTACCATTAAATGGGTGTGTCTGGACAACACCACAAAGAACATGAAAGACAAACTCCTCATGAAGCCAGCCAATGTCTGGGTGCACAAATGGATATTTTTGCTAATGAAATTAGCTGTGCAGAGTTCCCCAACTTTAACCTTGAAAATGCGCATTGTTTGCTCAAGGGGCAGGATCCGCTCAAGCAGAGACAGCACTGCCAATGCGCGGCTGTGTTGGGAATGTAATTTAATCATCCTGAAGTTTCTTTGAGAGAAAGCGGACATATATGTGCGATAATCGTGTCCCAGAGTTCAGATTCTACCTCCTCCTCCAGAATATCTAAATTTCATGAAAGCAAACAAGCTTCCAAATATGTGTGAACCCTGAAATTGATTTGAAGATTCTCTGCAGAGCACCTTGGCCTTTCTTGGTCTCTGGAATCTTAAGTCATAGATTTGTCCTTGAAACTCTGCTCATTAATGAGTGTCTTATGTACCATAGGCTCATGACCATCTAGGTGATGTTTGTGTTTGCCCCAAATCTGAATCCAAATAAGAGGGGTTTATTATCACCCCACGTGGGATTGGGTAGGAGTTTGCGAGGAAACTGGAACCCGCAGGAAACAGGATTGCCAGCCCCATGCAGAGTTTTGAAATGAAGTTGTCTCATTTCAGAGCCCGAACCCATCCAGCACTCTCACAGGCATCAGACAGGATGTTCCCAGGAACACTGCACTGGGGAGAAGGGAGTTGTTACCCAGAGGTGGGGAGGAGGAGGAAGAGGGGACCAGTAGCCAGGGGAATGCCATGCACGAGGATGGGGCATTCTAGATTGGGAGGCAGGGAGGAGGATGGGGCCAGTTCATAAGAATGAGCGTGTGGGAATCCACAGAGGTCTCCTATAAACTTGAGAAGCTATCACTGGGGAGCGACTCAGGAAATACCCCCTGCGTTAGAAGAGGAAATGCTCCCCAGTCCTCCAGCTTGGAGATCCTGTTAGGGGGATTGGGCCCCCATGGAAGGAAAAGGAACAGCAGATGCCTGGATATACAGCTCCAGGGAGCCTTCCCGGCTGTCAACACAAGAGGCTGGGTTATGTGCTCCTTCTGGGTCTCTTTCCTCCCTTGCCTTTGTGCTCCCCCATCCTATTTCCAGGGCCTGGCACCTCTGGCTGCATCTGGACCCCTCGGAATGCCATCCTAGCTGACTGTCCAAACCAGCAGGTGCTGTCGTGTTTCCAAGGCTCCAGAGAAGTGTTCAGAGTGACTGTGAATGATGAATAATCTTGGGGATGGTGTGCTCCACCCTGGGCAAAGGCATCCATCCCCCAGAAGGCTTAGATGAATTTGCCCTCTTTTGTACCCCACTTCCCTCAGGGCAGTTCCTCAGACTCAGATAACATGGACCCTCCTGATCCTCTCTTTCTTATGCACACTGGTGGAAATTGGCCCTGCTTTGGCTGTGGCCATGTGGACCTGGGACCTGGACATGAGGGCCTCTTCATTTTTGCCTTTGCCAGACTTTCTGGGATGAGTCACATTTTTCAACGGGAATCCACAGAGTATGCTCTCAGCTTTGCCTGCTGAATCAGTTAGCGGTCGAGGGCACTGAACTCTGGGAAGTTCTGAAACCTGCTTTAAGAGCTCTATTTTTCAACATATGAAGTGGCATATTCCTATAATCCTTGCAACTTGAGAGCCTGAGGCAGGAGAAGTGTAAGTTCAAGGCCAGCCTCACAACTTAGGCCCTAAAAAACTTAGCAAGACCTTGTCTCAAAAAATAAAAAAAAGGTTGGGGATATATCTCAGTGGTTAAGCATTCCTGGGTTCAATCCCCAGTGCCTGTACCCCTTCAACCCCCCCAAAAGGAGCTCTATTTTCTATTTGGAGTTTTTATCACATCTTTCTTAGACTTGGGGTTTCTCTCTTGTCATTTCTTCCCTGAAATAAAAGGCAACTTGATGCTGCACTGTGGTATTTAGGGTCAGGCTCATTTGATCAGTCTTCATGAGAAATACTGGAGAGAATGTTTCAACCAGTCAAAGCAATAGAATTGTCCTGTTGCTAAGGCCAAGGTTGTTCTAATGCACATCTCTGGACTTCTGACCCCATGTTGTACACTTTATTTATTTAGGCATGGGGGATAGTGAGTAATAAACTTGGGGTTTCAGATTCTATGTCCTGATCCTATAGGATCAGTCAGACAAGGGAGCAGGGATATGCATGAATTTAGAAGTTTACAAAACACACCCAAGCAAAGAAGTTTTGGAGACACTGTTGAAATGGGAGGATTCAAAAATCCAGCTCATGGAGAATAAAACCAAGCAACGAAACCAAAAAACCAAATTCCTTCCTTTCTACATGTTCTCCATCAGGAGGTAAGGTGGGGGAAGAACAGGCCAACCAAAACAGAACAACCAAAAATGTCTCAGGAGAACCAAACTACCCCCAAACTCCTCTAATCCTGGGTTTCTTTCATGAAAACTGCCCTTTCCACGATGAAAAGAAAACGCTGAGACTTGCTGAAGGCAGGCTGGCTGTGAGCAGTCTTTTCCACATCTGGGATGGGACATGGTGGCCTGCAGTCTATGTGCCCACAGCCTCCCCATCCACAGGTCTTGTGAGTGGTTGTGGGGTCCAGATAGAGACGGGCACGTGTGCTCTGGCTCTTCCCCACCCACCACAGCCATCTCACCCAAGTCAGGAAGTGCTCTTCCTTTTGCATGTTTGGGAATTGTCACTTACAGGGTCCACCTTAATCTGGGTGAGAACATGTAACAATAATTCCCTGAATGTCCTGCTGGGGCTTCCACAGAGAAGAATGCTAAGGGGTGGGGGAGTGGTGTTGTGAAATGAATTAACATAATGACTCCAAACTGCACTAATGTTTCACAGCTTTTTTTATTAGCAATACCAAGATAAGTTATTGAAGCATTTTTAGTATTGTTTTACATTCCATTCATAAATGACCTAACTTGTAACTCAGCATACAGCACACTTAAAGATATAGTTTGACACTTATTCAGAAAGCTACAATTATGATAACTTACATGCCTTCATTACCAGGAACACCTTAATATATCTTCTAATTACTTCAACAATACTCTATTCCAAAGCACACGATAACCCAGTACAAGTTTACACATTTTGCTTCAATCACCAGTTCTGAGTTGTGAATGTCAAGGTGCTGTTCGCTGGAATTTTACTGTCATCTGTTCCTGGTTAATACGACGACCTGACACAATATTAAACTAGCAATATTTCTGCTTAAATACTATGGAGAAAGATAATTACTGCACTTTTCTGTATTCTTCTAAAGTGTTACAAAATACAGGACAATCAGACACAAGTGGTAATGCCGACGAGACCATCAAGGGGCCCACCTGTACGAGTTCAGTTGGGCTGGCAGAACAGAACCACCACCCCAGCCAGGTTTTTTCACAGGTGAAGGGGCCTGCGATCCACCAGCATTTGTTGATCAGGATTTATGACTTTGAGGGAATTTTCTTTCCATTCTAAGCCTTTGCAATCCATGACTAATAGTGGAACATATGGGGCAATATTTTTAGCCTCGCTGCTACTTTGCTATATATACTGTGGGTTGGTGTGCCATGTGTATACACATACCTGTGCCAATAGTAATTATTTATTCAACACACATATGTGTATACACTCTTCTCTTGACTTTACACGATTAACAAGCTGCAGATAACCACCGAGGAGCACGAACAGACAAGGGCAAGTCCAGATAGACCGACTAGGACAGGGGGTGTCACTTACCTGCAAGAAAATGTGCAGATTCATTAAACAATCCAGAAACCATTTGAGCCAGAGGTATTTGAAAGCAAGGGCAGAGTCACATCCCTAATTGTTTAATGGAATGCTGACAATAAAGCAATATTTATAAAATTTGGTCCTTCCATCCCTGGCGAAAGCAAGAATAGTCTACATGATTAAAGAAGGTTGGCAATTAAACGTAGAGGTGCTGTTGATCAACGCTAAGTAATAGGAGATAATTACTATTTATTTGAAATCTGGGCTTTGCATACAATGCTGAAAATTCAAAAAGGAAGCACTAGATTCCTCCAGAAGCTAACATATGGCCCAAATCTAGATGGTTGTCAGTTACAACCATCACTTTCGGTCAGTAGCCTAGGAAGGTAGATGGTAAAGCTTAACCCTAGAGAGCTGCACCCAGTATAAGACACTGATGGGGTCATGCTGCTCCTATTTTAAATGGTGTGAGTTGGGCTTCCTTGGCCAGTTTGTATTTTACCGGGAACATGAGAACAAGAGTGTCTGTTCTGTTAACACTCCCTTCTCTAAACATTCTCTTCCTCCCTCCTGATTTTAAGTCATTACTGGGGATATTGAAACAAAAGTTTGGATGCTTTCTCCTCCCTCCTAGGCTTGATGTTGGGCAGTAGGTATCACACAATCCAAAGGGAATATGGATGTGGCAACCAAAATTAATGCTACCAGAATTTTCTCCTGCCTCAGAGGCACTGTTGATTCAGACAGTAGCTTCTGGAGCCAAAAATATGCAGCAAAAGGAAAGGAACATAAACAAGGCTAAATGTCACCAGTGTTTGCCGACTTACAGACACCATCCATTTGTTTGTTCTGAAATGACGAGTGGACCATTTGGCAAATACAATGGTATTCACACAACAGTTCTGTCATCCCATAGAGCAAACGACATCATATCGGTGGCATTCCCATTTAATTTAAAAAGAGGGCTGGGGAGGAGGAGAAGAATGCTGAAAGAATTTGGAGAGGGCTGCTATCTGAAGAGGCTATCTCTTCATCCAATGTGGTATGTGGAACACAGCTACACATGAGGGCAGAGGAGTGCCTACCTGGGGGTGCTGACTGCTGTAGGAGATCCTAGGGGACATTGCCTATATGTTTTGTCCTACCATGGTCAAAGAGAAAAGCTCTGTAGACCACCATGAGGCAGCCATCAGAGGCAGAGTAGTGATTTGCATGAACTTAAAAGTTTCTTCAGACCAAATGATCCTTCTTACTGGAGTCTAACATCAGACCCTGGGCACCACTATGACCAGGAGCAGGTGAGACAATGGAGATCACCTGTAAATGACCGAATTGGAAATCAAATGCAAAATGGTGCTTTATGAAGAGCCTCTGAAGCCAACCCATGTAAGAATTAGTTCATAGAGAAGGGGAGAAGCTAGAAAAATTGCTCACATGGCTTTAAATAAACAAAGGCAACACCAGAGACAACAGAGATCTCTGGGTTGTCCACACTCCCAGGCTAATTGCCCTCCCTTGGGTTGACCTGGATTTAGCCTGGGCTCCCACATCCTTGGCAGACTAGAATGTTACAGTCTTTCTATGCAACGTTCCTGATTTTTATCTCCTTTCTTCATTGGAATCCCTCAATTTCAGGACCATAACCTAGATTGTTGTACAAGTCCAAAAAATGTACCAACTGCCATAAGCATGGATCACAGTCTATCAGATGCACATGTATTTGATTTTCATGGTGCGCATGGCACATACCCCTGCCATGGCTTCCTTTCCAAGTCTCTTAATTGACCACAAACCTCAACTATTTCTTGGTCAAACCTGGAGGGGGCTGGACTTATTTCCTACCTCCAAGAACTTGCCTTTTATGAGGAATAAAACTGAAAAGGTATAACCATAGGGATGAGATGTCATCACAAAATTGCCAGAATCACCTTCAAAGCTAACTTTCCCATGTGCCAAGAAATAGCTGCAGACAGTGTGGCATGGCAGAGATGATATAAAATGTGCCTCTAGAACATTGATGGAAAGTAAAAATTGTGCTGGCTTAGTGCTACAGGGGCTGTTGTAACTAAAAGATGTTAGAACATTGGCATCATTTCCATGCAACAGCCTCAGGTGGACAGTGACCTCTTCAAAGTAATGCAAACTCAACTGGGGAAAGTTTATCTAAGCTCTTTGATGTCTATCATCATATTTCATTCCTATACTTCTGGCCATCTATAAGGAAATAGGCTTTCAGGAAGCCAAGACAGAGCTACCCCATCTTCCACTTTTGCGTAAGCTGGTTATGATGGGGGTGGCTCTGGAATGGTTTGTGAAGAGGATGCTCTCCTGGAAGTCTTTCCTGCTTAGGCAGAGATGTGGCCTTCCAGAAACAAGTTCATCAGGTCCATCTGGGTCTACAGTTCCTCTGTCTCTGTAAAGTCTCTTTGGCATTACATGGCAGTAGATGGAGCTTTGCCACTGCTGATGTGGGTCCTCCCTGCATGGACACACTGTCCAGTGAAAAAGCAGAGGAAGGTTTCTGCACCTCTTCCCTGGGGTTGACCATGGGAACACATCCTTCTTCACACTAGAATTGGGGGGTATGGAGACCAATCAGGACCCATGGGCCAATTCTAGCCTGCCTCTATTTTAGTTCATTAAGTTTTATTGGAACAAGCCACACCCATTCATCTATGTATCGTCTGTGGCTGCTTCTGTGCCACCAGGCAGAGCTTAGTAGTGGTGACAGGAACTGTATGTCCTGAAAGCTTAAAATATTTACACTCTGGCTTTTTAAGAAAATATTTTTTGACCTCTGTTTTAGAACATGTGGCTAATAAAATGGTGGACATTTTCAGACAACCTATGTTGAGATATCATAAGAGGACCAAAGTCATATTTTAAGGGTTTTTGGATGTCCTGGTTCATCTCATCACAGTTTATAATACATGAGGCAAAGAGGTTTCAATGGGTCCTATCCTTTTCTTTTTATTTTGGGGAAATTTCCAATTTTCTCACTGCTGCAGAAGCCCAGAGGACCTTTATTCCATAGTCACAGGCATAACTGGAATTAAGGAAGCCGGCTTTCTAACAACCTGAGAATATGTTGGGAATACTGGAACCATTCCTGCCAATGGCCTTGCCTTCTCAGTGGCTGCCTCCAGGGCCTGAGTGGGCACTTGGTCTAGCAGCCACTGCACACAGGGCCTCATGTCCACAGCCAGCATGCTGACAGATCCCTCTTGCTCAGCTGTTACCCTGAGCAGTGGTAACTCCAGGGCAGGACTTGTAAGGGCAAAGGGATTATGATCTTCTCCCTGCCTTTCCCTTATCTGACTACTTTTTTCCTATCAACCCTACCTACCCCTGGGGGTTTCTAAAGGATACAGAGCAACCAGGGCTTATGGAAACCAACACACAGCAGTTCCACATCCTGACCGTCTCAGTTTCAAAAGGCAAGTAATAAGGGTGATCTGCATGCTCTCCACATGTACCAACTGGGGTGAAATGTAGTCTTTACCCTTTCCATGTAGCAGCCTCAGGTGCTCTGCAGACTGGCCTTGGCACCATCTGAGTATGGCCAAGCCTGGGCCTTCCATGTTCTTTTCCATCTCCAAGCTATCCAATGACCAACACTGTCTCTCAGAGTAGACAGGGGGCTTATCTGTCCAGCCTAGTCAGTAGTTGTACACACTGTTCTGGTCGGCCCTTGCCCTGCTATTTAAATACTCACTTGGAGCCTATCCCCTTGCAAATCAAAAGTCAAACCCATTCCAACAAAACCCAGGGCAAATCCAAGTTCTCTGATGGCACAGGAGTGCCTTTATGTAACTTCGATAGGATAAACAAATGTGGGCCATGCCTGGAGCCTGGCAGTCATCTCAAGAAGTTTAAGCTTTGATTAGAGGAGGATTTCATGTGACAAGATCATCCCCACTGTGGGACCTGACCCACTCTAATAGCAACAATGCATGTCCTCCAGCTTAATCCGAGGTAATTCATCTCCTCCTTAGGTTCTCTTGTCACATGTGCCTGATATGCTAATGTGCTATCTGCATGGACAGACCTTCGGAAAATTCACACTTCTGCTCTCTACACTGCCTGTGCTACAGGACTCTCCCTAACCAACTGGGTAGGGTGGCTCCTTCTCTTTTGGGTCTCTCTCATGTGCTCTAGTTAGAAAAGCACTGGCTATAACTGATAAAGCGTATGTGTCAGGACCTCCAGGTCTATGACACCAAGATTCAAGGCAAATTTTAAAACTTAAAAAGCATAAATGCAATAATTCAAGAAGTACCTTGGAGCCACGAGTAAAAACCTTTAGTCATTCATAAGGTGAGAAGGTGCATTCTCCAACTTACCAGCAAGGGCAAGAGAGACTGCTGAGATCAAGGAATCAGGGTGGGGCAGTGGGTAGGGACTCTACATGACTAAAGGTTTTCACTGAGTTCTCTTCAAACACTTTTATACCCCATGAAAATAAGTTCTTCCTTAAACAGAGGAACATTATCTCTTTCCACAAGCCTGTTTCTACTGGCATCTAAGTAAGGACTTGAGCTTACTAAACAGACAAAATCAGACTCCAAACTCTTGAGATGAGAAACACAGGAATAATTTGGTTTAGAAACACAGGAATAATTTGGTTTAGCTCAGCCCAGCTTCATTGAAAAGATCAGCTATCGACCTGGTGGACCACTTTGAAAATCCATATCTACTTTAACAGGAGCAAAGAAGAGGGAATAAACATTAGGAATATTTTATTCCTTATGCCAATATCATTTCCACCCTTGCAAACTGAAGCCATTGGGGGTTTGATGCTTACAACTATCATTTGTGCTTCTTGCAATGCTACAAATAGAGTGAATTTGATTGAGAGGGAAAAGAATCATAACCCAGTGGAATGAAATCTTCCTTTGAGATATTAAGTCTTAGCAAGGATGACTGAGGCCTGGTCCTTCTGGGTCCAAGGATGCTACTGCAGCAAGCAAGAAAACAAGAGGACTGCAGTTAGGGTGGGCCAGATATGGGGCAGGGAAATGAGGACTGGAAAGCAAGAGGACAGTGTCCCCCCGCAATCCCACGCAAATGCAAAGGACAGGAAAGAACGTTCCCTGTCTGTTTCCAACTATAGTAGAAGGGTACAGAAGAAATGCAATACAGAACTCATGTTCTCAAAAAGCAGGCAGTTTGTGGCGAGAGTTAGGGATGGAGGAAGATGGACCCTCTGCTGGGGAAGCAACCAGGAAGCCTTTTAACCTGGCTAGTCCAAGGGGTCCTCAACTTCCTTGACCGAGAGGGGTCACAGATTATATCCCAGAGTCTATCACTAGAGACTGAAAGGTTGACTAAGCAAAGATTTTTTGTACATTCTCTCAGCAGTGTTATGGGCTGCTATTTGGGATCGGGGTAAGGAGGACCTGAGAGCAGGCATCTGGGAGGGAAAAGAGTCCGCTGAGCTGCCTCCCCCTCCACTTTCCCTGCAAGAGGACACCATTGGACAAGCTTCCTCAAAGCAGACAGACTTCTTTCACCAACGATAGGAAGATGGGAAAATTAATAGGGGTAACATGAGCTCATTTCAATAATAATAATGAGCTTATACTCATGCCAGGTTTTGATCTTTTCTGATGCACTGATTCCTGGCAAGAACTATGGTCCTACAAAGGTAGTTGAGAGAACCAAAAATAGACTTTTAAAAAATCCCAAACAACAATACAAAAGAAGCCACCCCAATCACAAACTTAGAATAGCAATAAAAGAAAAAAATTAAATGTTACTCCCCCAGAAGAAAAGAGGAAAAACTGGACTTGCATAAACCCCTTTCTTCTTCTTTTAAATATTGTTTTTAACAGCTTCAAAAGTAATGAATTATATGTGCCTAAAAATAGATCTGGGGGTACTGGCTAATGGGGCCTTTTGAATCATTCAGCATAAGGAACTGTCAATATTTTTTTGAGCTGTCAGAAATCCATTTAGTGATTTCTGACAATTCAAAAAATATTTCCAACTGCTTGATCCAGTTCTTAGTGAATTAGGGAAGGAGAGGAGAAAAGAATATATCAATTTAAATTATGTACCCAGAGCCTAGCTTCTTTAATCCTGCTTTGTGCTAAAAGAAATACTAGGATGGTGAGGTTCACGAATACCCCCTTCTATTTCCTTCCTCCCCTCCTTCCTCCCTCCCTCCCTTCCTTCCTTCCTTCCTTCCTTCCTTCCTTCCTTCCTTCCTTCCTTCCTCAGATGAAGTAAAAACTACAGAAATCCATTCATAAATTAAAGATGGAAAGGTACCATGGCCATTTGTCTCTAGCAGGGATATTTGGGGCTGGTTTCAAAGGGAATAATACATTGAGATTCTGTTTGGAGACAGCTTTCAAATACAAACATCTGGGTGCCAAGAAAATTACATCAGTCCTCTCTACCCACCGGAAGGTTCATTGGATCCAATTCTAGGCTTCAAATTTAGAATTAGGTTTTAAAATCTGGAATCCCTGTGGAGGGAACCATTTTCTTCAAGGAGGTAAAGAAGTGTCAATTTGCTATAAGATCAGACAGGCATAAACCGAGACACACAGGGTCACAACACTGCTAATCAGATTTGACAATGTACATTTCTTGTTAGAACAACAGACAGGGAAACACACAGACGGACAGAAGGCCACAGCAGAAGGCCAAAGTCAGGTAACTGGCATTTGGTATGTCTAAAGAGGAATCATAAACACCCAGAAACCATCTCCCTGTCTGGAGAGAAGGTCACTTTATTTCTATACTGTGGATAGTGTGATATGATTTTAGTATCCTCTAAGTCGGTAAAAGGAAATTTTAAGGAAGCAGATTTGGCTTAGCAAAGAAGTAAGGAGGTGTCTGTCTTTAGGCATCTTTTGCATAAATTGAAAATACTGAAATGTTTGCAAGTTACCTTGTCTCTGTTTTTGTTTTAAAAGTAGTTTTTCTTCCCTTTCTCAATTTATGGATGAAAAGTAGGGGTAGTTCACACTGTGAGACACCACCCCCTTTTCCATACCCTCTGTGCAGTCATGGGAGAGCATCGTAATGCAAATTGGAACACAAAAGTATGAGTTTTGAAACTTCTAAGTGAAATCAACTTTTATGATTGTCTACATTGCATATAGCATTGGGTTTTTCTTCTTTAGGTTTAGTTTAAAATTTGCTAATGGGTCCATCTACCTCATATCTTAAAAATGAATAGGTCAGCACTGATGTTTTGGGAAATGAACTAAAGGAAGAGGATTCTAAAACTTACCACACAAGTCTGGCCTCTTGATACATCCAGAATTTGCTGTGCTACTTGCAAGTCCGTTAAAGGCTGCTAAGCCATCAGAGCTGTAGGCCCTGAGGACCGACAGCATGTTCATTGGCTTTTCCAGGCCCGGGGGCCCCCGCTCCGGCTTTGGCAGGCCCAGCGATGGGTCCTGGGTGGAAAGAAGGCCTGGGCCGTGCCACTGCTTCTCAGACGCTTGGGCTAAAGGTGAGACTAGTCCCTGGACCGGCTGGGGGGTGCCTGTGGGCAGCAGGCTGTCCCCGCCATCGCTGTTGCTGTCCTTGCTGAGGGCAGACAGAGGCTTGCTCATCATTTCAGGTTCCGTTTCAATATCCTCTTCGTCGTTGTTTTCTCCCTTGAAGGAGTCCATGTCCTCAGAGGAGGCGATATCTGAGAGGTCATCGGTAACACTCTTATTTGTGGTTTCAGGGATCAGGATTGGGGCATCATCTTCAGGGTGAGCTTTCCCATCAGGATCCTTGTTGGAGCAAGAACCGGAGGCCCCCGAGCCCACCATGCCAGGGTAAACACCAAACTGCTTGTAGAAGTCTGATGGGAAGTTACAAAATGCAGGGTCCATGTGGCTGGGCCACGGGCCACTCTTCTGGTCTCCCAGGGTCTCTTTGGACTGTCCTTGGGCCATCTTCTCAGAAGTAGAGTCCAGAGGGCCAATCACCCCTGAAAGGCCCATCTCTTTGTTTGATTGTATGGAGGGCAGCAGAGCCATCTTACCTGCCTCCCGGGCCTGTTCTTTGCAGTTGACAGTCACACCCATGGTATTATCTTTGCGTTTCGCTTTGCCCAGGTGATTGGCCTGCAGATGAAGGGCCATGAGCTCCATGGATGATGTCGTGAAAGCACAAAACAAGCAGCCATGCCACGCAATGCTGTCCTGCACTGTCACCGACGAGCCCGGGAGGGAGGCATCTGGCCGCACGGACAAGTCTAGAGGCTCATGCTGGGATTTCTCAGTCTTCCTCTGAGAGGACCTGCTGCTGGGTTTCTCCTCACCACCATCCACTCCATGGGCTTTCAAGGAAGGGGGATCCGACAGGGCTTTGTCCTTCATGTCCCTCTTCTTCAAGGAGTTGAGGACAAAGCTGTCCATGAATGCTTGCAAGGACCCTTGGAAATTCACACCGTTGCTCACGATGCTTTGATAAGCTCTTCCGATCTCAGAGAAGTGGGTGCTTTTTGAAGGAAGATCTGCTCCTTTCAGGGTGTCCGAAGGAGCCTCTGAGGACATGCCTGTGGCCTGCCCCGAGTGATCCCCTGAGGAGAGCACCCCCGATGTCCACTGCTGAGAGGTGGGGCCACCTCTGAAGTCGATTCCGGGGAGACCCTTAAAGGCCCCCCTCAGGATGTCTGGCCTGATGAACAATGACGCTTTGCTGGACATCTCATCCTTGTGGTCTTGGTTTGGGGGCTGTCCAGACAGTGGCCCCGCTCCATTCTGTCGCTCACGATGGTGTCTTTCTAAGTGGTACTTTAAGGACGCTGACTGGGTACCAGCATAGTCACAGTGAGGACACTTGTAAGGTTTCTCACCTGCAAGATTTTGATATGAGAAAGAGAAAAAGTGTTTATCTCATTTTGGTGTGCAGAACAGGGCTAGAAGGATCAACATTTGTTCTTTGAAACAAAGCAACTCAAACTAATAATTAGTTAGAGAACAACTGTTTTTTAATAGAAGAATAATTCGTACTCTTAAGCTTTTTTAATGATTTTGTACCATTTGGGACTATTCAGGAATGACATACTATCTACACACAATTAGCTATCTTTTTCTTTATCTAACATGTGAAAACGGCTGTAGATTTAAAAGCTATGATTATGAAAATTAAGCATAATAATTTCAACCACAGTGATCATTAAAAGTAGAAGTTTAAAAAGACAAAGTATGTAACAAATGGGTGGTTGCAATATTTTGTGTATACAATAGCTCTAAAATTTGTTTAAATTATACACATGGAAACCATTTTTAAACCTAAAAATTTTATGGCACTGTTACGCAAGACTGAAATGAATGATTTAAGTCTTGCTCTGCAGTAAATCATGGATATAATTAGCAAATGGCATACTGCACAAGTAATTTATCATTATTTGGAGGGCACCATTCCAGACGGGCTCAGATATCTGCAGACCTACTGCATTGTTTCTAAATAAAGAACTATAAATACCGATTCTATAAAATATTAATACCATTACAGTGCATTATGATTGCAGCATGTAAAGACATATAGTTAAGATAAAAAGCAGTCAATAAAACTTAAAAGAAAATGAGTAATAAAAAGGCACAAAATATATTTAGTTTCTGTATTTGAAATTAACATTATCTGCTGGTCTTTGTAGTGCCTTAAATTTGTACTAATGGCAAACCTAATGCTCCGGTAGTAAAATGTGTAATTTACCTATAATAAGCGCTTTCTAGAGAATAAAAATAGCTTTAAAGAGTGTTTTAAAACATATAAGATAATTTTCATGAATTAAATATTTATTTAAATCCAACACCTAACTTCTATTGTTCTTTCCATGAGGGAGAAGATACTAGAACAGACAACTTACATCTGCTGGCACTGTGGGATAGAGGAGCAGAAGGAGGTAAACAAATGTGGATTTTTAATATGTTCCAAGAATTTGTTAGCAATCCTGGGTCTTTTCTAGACTTTGCAACCAAAAAGCTCTTTGGAAAGAATGAGGACTGTGAAGGTCCCTGTTAGCTTCTTCACAATAGTACCCTGTCAATATCCGCAATTATTTCTCCCAGGAAGCTTAACTATCCCCCACCCACCCTTCCTCTGTTCTATTGTAAAACAGACTGATCTAAAAAGCAACTGCAAATCATTAGTGAATGGTGTATTTTGAAGATATTTCTCTGTGTCTACTCTCAGCTCAAGCCATGGCTCCCAGTTCTCCAGGCCGAGGGTATTGGGGGTCTGGATTTTGTAAACATCTTGTTTACCACCAACCCTGATTCTGAGCAGGAGACACCACCACATCATCTCTGGATTGTGTGCCAGAACTCTGGAGATGCTGCACTCCGCATCAAAATGAGGGGGTCAAGAGTCCCCACTTTGTGCCTACAAGCAGCTGATAGCTACCCCGAACACTTCTTCAGAGATACCCTTTGGTTCTGGGGAGGGGACCCATTTGGGCATCTACTTCTACATTCATAAATATAAAGGTCACAGTCATCTCTGGCTAGACCAATGACATGGATCTAGGGGGAAGTCTCTATCCCCTTGGAGGCAAAGGTATAAATGGTTTCAGGTTCCAGTTTCCTACTTCTTGGAGTGGATCCCCATGTTAGACTCAGTCACTGTTATTTGGATAGTCCTTTGAAGGCTGGAGAGCCACCGCAGGAATGGAGCACTTCTGGGCAGCTAATATTCCAACTGATTCAGCTAAGTCAGCTAAGTAGGAAGCCCAGTGACTAGGTGTAGCAAAGGCAGCCCCTA
Organism: Aplodontia rufa; assembly: GCA_004027875.1. Lineage (NCBI taxonomy): Eukaryota > Metazoa > Chordata > Mammalia > Rodentia > Aplodontiidae > Aplodontia > Aplodontia rufa. The sequence goes on along the minus strand of PVKS010000205.1, from coordinate 35,138 downwards.
AAGTTTAGGGCATGGGCATGGGGCTCCCATGGGTTAGCGCAGACCCTGTGGGAGGGCCCAGCAAGTGAGAGCCAGCAGAGGTGAGTCCCACAGGTACTGAGGCAACTCAGGTTGCATTTCAGAAATGCACCTGGAAACGATTAAGTGCATCTGGCAAAGGGACTGTAGAGAAAGCATGGGACTGTAGAGAAAGCATGGGCCTTCATTAGCAGGAACTAATGAGAAAGAATGTAACCTTTAACCTCCAGACCTAACACAAGTCCAGGTCCAGGGTCCACAGGGATGCACAAAGGATGTTGTATATATACTTTATACACATCTGAAATGCACAGCAGAATGGGGTTCTCATGCACATAATGCATGAGAACAAGCAGGGGGGCAGTTGTTAAGATACCAGTTCTAAGCCCCGGTGCATAGCAATGCTTGCTCCTTAGGTCTGTGGTCAGGGGCAGAAGGTGGTATTTGAAACAGTGTCCCTGGTGATTCTGATGCACACAGATACTGTAAAGACTACACTTTGCAAAGCCAACACAGAATTGCCTGAGGAGCTTTAAAAAGCAATGATATGCAGTCCCATTTCCAGGTCTGAGTTAATCGGTCAAAAACGCACATGGGGTTTGCGGATCTTTCCAAACTTAGGTGATCTGCTTTGGAGCCCGGCTGAAGGACCACAGTATTAAGGCTCCCTAGGAACACCATTTGAGGTGGGTTCCATGGCATGGCTTAGCAGCAACAACATCTAGACCCCAGGAGGTAGTTGAAGAGTCTGTACTGGGGACTGGATACCCCATGCTACTCTGACCTCCACTGGACACATTCTTGGGTCCTTGGCTCACATCTCACATTATAAGAAACTGTAATGTGAGATGTTAGAGCTTGTATCCTCTGAGGCCTGGTCCCAGCTCTAAACTCATGTGAAGAACTAAATTAAGCCTCCTGAATGGACCAGAGATTTGTGTATATATATTTGTGTATATATACATGTATGCAACTATATCCCTTCAGTGCACAGGTCCATTTACACACATTGATTGGATTAACCAGGGGATAAATGAGCACTGCCTACCTTCCAGGTACTGTTTATGGCACTGGGAACTTAGTAAAGGAGCAAAGAGATGGAGCCTCTGCCTTAAGTCATCACTCACACACGTCAGCAGGCAGGAGAATAACACCTCATCACTCAACCACCTGCTCTTAAAGTTCAAGAGAAGCCTTGGCATCCCTGGGTCCAGGGAAAGAAAGCCCATTGCTGAAATAAGAATCCTTCATCTGGAATCTCCTTGGGCCCAGGCTCTCGAACATGACAGCTACTTTGTGAATGTTACCAGGTTGCTTTGGCTGCATGTGACATGCATGGGCTCCGGAAAGTCTTCCACCCAGCCTCCCTTTGTTTTCTGTACTTGTGGATGGAAAAGGCCCTCTGCCTTCTACTCTATTATACAGTTTAATCTCCTGCCTAGTTCCTAAAGGGCTTCGGTGACTGCTTCCTATCAACCTAGTTCCCCAGATAAATGCTCCAGAGTGACATTCTATGGGAGACACCTTTTGGGTTTGTGTTTAAAAAAAAAATAAAACAACAACTCAATTTTAATTTCTTCCTATAAACCCCAAATGATGTGCATAACCACCCCTGCCCTCTGTCCTACAGCTTTCCTGGGCTTCCTCTCCGGTGTATGGGGTGGTGGACACAGGGAAATGCTTTTGAGGTAAAAGCTAGCCCCTGCCAGGGTGTGGTTCTGGCCAGGCAAACACAAGGGATCATAGTCTGGGGTAAGCTTGCCCTCCAGAGAATCCCGCACAGCCTGAGGGCTTTATGTGCCACTGAAACATCCCAGCTGTTTCCCAAGCATCTTTCCCCAGAGGACACATTTCAGAGTGCTCAAGAGGCAAACTTTTTACAACACTGGCCTGGATGGGGTGGGGTAACAACGGAGAGGAAAGATGTCTCAGCACATTCAGCAGGCTTGGAGGGGTGGCCCAAAGCTGCTCCTCCATTTGGCCAGCACAGACAAATGCTGAGTCCACCTATGCTGAGCCACTTCACAGGCAAGGCCACTGCATCTGGACACATGCTTTAACCCAAGCTCTCTGGGCTGACTCTGATTAAATCCCAGGTGCAGACATGGCCAGACTTCTGCAAGGAGCCAGCCAGCGGGCCTATCATCCCCTCCCAACGGAGACTGGACTTTGCCCCAGACTTGGACAGGCATTCCCTGTGTGCCTGTGGCCCTGACTATTCCAGGCCCTGCCAGCAGCTCTGTCTAGTTGAATGATTGGCCACTTAGGCCAGAAATGAGTCCAATCTCCTGGGGGATCCCCCAGACTGCTCCCAACTTTCCAGGGGGTCATGAGCCTTCCAGATACCTCCATGAGGTTTGGGATTTGTTGTCTTTGTGTCTGCTGTTGTAGGGGTCAAACATGCACACGCTTCAAAGTCAGGCAGAGTATAGGAAGCAGTGGGGGACGGGTGGACAAAGGCTTCTTTCAGAGGGCACCTGCCACTCACTTCTAACCAGCTGTGGGCCTCTGGATCTCTGATTTTCTAGGAAAAATCTCATTCAGATTTCTACATGTAGCATTTCAATGTTTATATATTGGTGGCTCCCTTGAAACTTTTTAAACACCAATAAGGTCGCAATATCATACTTTACAGTCTGAGTCTGGACCATGCATCCAGGTTGAAATTTGTGTCTGGGACAAAGATGTACAGCATAGAGCCATTCACCCACTGTAGGTAGCAGGTAAGGACACTGGTGGCCTTCTGCAGAGAACCCTCTCACAGTGTTTTAAAGGAATATGATGAGGATCTAAACAAAAAATTTCTAGAAAAGAGTTTTGCCAGAAAAGGCATAATAAAAATTTGTTTTTAATAATCAGCTCACCATTCCAGTGGACTAATGAAATGACCGGTGCCATCTTGCATTGAACCAGCCTCACACTGACATAGGGCATAAGATAAATATTGGACTTTGGAATATCACTGATAACTTTTCCCATGTCAGTCTCACAAATTCTTAGAAATATATAACCAGGTGGCTTCATCAGCCCACTGTGTCTCTTTTTAACATAGTCATATTTTCTATTATTCTGAACATCCACTTTGCACTTGATAGACCAAAGGAGTCCTTACTCTGACATGGAGTTCTTTTGGAGCTATTCACAGCAAGTTCCCAATAGCTCCTCTCCAAAAATAACAGGTGGATTCACATTATTCTCTTTGGAAATCTCTTGATTATGCTTTGAAGAAGTGATTCATGCTTCTAATTTCTTTTTTTGTTTTTAGCTAAATCTCTCCAAAAGTATTGTCACTTTTTAAGTTGAGGAACTGAACATTCTCCCATATTCACATCCACTATTTGATATTTATTTAGTCTTCCTACATGTCTTTACTTAGTTAATACCAGGAGAGATAAATATGGTGGCGCCTTTGCAGCCAAGCTTCAGTACATTAATATAAATTGTACACTAATTCCCCCAAAGCATATATATGTTGTAAACCTGAAGACTTTTCTCACAGCTGCTTATTGCTAAACAGTGCCTTGTCCAGAAGGGGACAATCTGTGTCTCTAATTGCTGTCACTGAAGCCGAGATTCATTATGTGACTTTCCCATTAAAATGTGAGCATTAATTTGTATAATGAAATATCACCCACTGCAGTGTTCATTAGCCATGCCCTACTGTATACGGCACATTGTTAGCTACCTAGAAACTGTAGTTAATTTCACTAATGGATATTTCCCTACTTAGTGTTTGGTAGGAAATTTATACTGTAACATTACCTCTTAAACTTTTAAGGAAATTTAAATTCAATCAATTATTTTCAACAAAAGTTTGGGATGTCATTAAGGCAGGAAGAGCAAGGATAAGGGACCATAGGGGAACAAAATGGGCTTTTAGTTTGTCTTAGAGATAGAAAAACAGTGGAATTTGAATTCAAAACAAGAGAAAAAGAAAAGATCATCTTCTTTAGGAGATTTATTTTTTTAAATCATTGCTTATGTGGCTGTTCCTGCACTGAGGACTGCACCACATCCTCTCCTTTTAGGAAAGGGGATGGGGAAAAACTTCTGTTTTAGCAAACTCATTTTTGGAAATGTGCTTTCATATCTGTTCGATGTGTTACAACAGACTGATTCCCTTACGGAGACAAGGAAATATGGAAGCATCAGAAGGAAGGTATGTACACAGCAGACATACTAGGTACCTGGACTAGGCCAGTGAAAACTTCCATTTCTGCTCACATTTATGTGCCAATCAGTGCTTTGAAAGCCTTTGGTATGGACAGGCACTTTCTTTGAGGACACAAGAAACTGACCATCTCCAAGCCACAGGGAGTAATTCCACCCCACCATCCATCCCAGAGGTCAGAGAGTGCCTGCACATACTGCAGTGGCCATTCCCCTGCCTCACCACTTCCCTAACTTACTGGGCTAGTGGGGAAACTGAGGCATGTGGAGGTCAAGGAGTCCTGGCCTCAGGCCAGTTTGAGTTTGGGGTAAAGGAGAAGCCGGGGTGCACAGTACTTCCCTTTTAAGTCACCTGGAGGCTGCGTCAACACAACTTGTGAGTATAAGTCACTTCCTTCTCTCCTGCTGGTTATGGTGTGGACACACGCTGTCAAAGAAATGTTGCATTAATTCCCTAAAGCAAGCAGGAAATTCACCCAGAAAAGTTAACAATATCAACACAGTGCAGTGGTTAAGAGAATGACATTCTGGATTACAACCAGACTGCAACCTGTAATCCACAACTGAACAGCCCTGGTTGGAGGACTTCATGTCTCCAAGGCTCAGTGTCCTCCCCTTGCAATGGTGCAGGGGATGGAATTGTGATCGGTGAAGTTCTGTGAGGATCAGGAGCGAATGGACATTCAGAGCTCAGCAACAGGCCTGCACCCGGGAGTGTATGGAAGGTGGTGGCACAGCCCCTGTGATTGCCCCTGCTGCCCTCTCCCCACTGGCTGAGCTCTCTCAATTCAGTCAATCAGTTCCCTCATACTGTGGAGCCCCCCAAAAACTCCTGCCCAGGGCACAGCCCTCCCAGGTTTGCTGAGAAGTCTCTCACTTCCACAACTCTCTTTGGTCCTACATGAAAGGGAAACCCTATGCCTGGTGGCAAGAATTCCAGCCAGGGCAAGAAAGACATCTCCCTATTTCCCACTCAGCCAGCACCCAGTTATGATATCACAGAGGCAGCGTTCAGGAGGGTGGGCACTACCAGGCGTGCCTTTCAACCCAAGGCCAAGCCCCCAACCATGGCTGAAATCCCTGGAAAACCACCCTGTGTGGATTCATTCTCATAAATAGGTTTCCAAATCAGGGCTGGACTAGTGCGTGCTGTACATCAAAACCAGATTAATAAGCCACCCGCATAATTTGAGAGGGGAAAAAAAAACTAATGAGATTTATTTTTAATTAGTTGCTGAACTTTAGAGCCTCCAAGTCGTCACGAGTGAGGTTGCTTATTACATTTCTCTATAATGGTCATTCCTGAGACCACAGCATTCTCCTGGGAAATCCACACACAGGTGGGTCACCTGAGCAGATCCAGTCTAGTCTTATGGTCCATGAAACAAGTGATACCCTCATCAGGGAGGTTAGGGTACAAATGCACACTTCAGCCTTTCAGGAACCCATGAGCACCTGCCTGCCTCCTGAGCACAAAACAGGCATGTTCAACCCTCCAGACAATCCCCAGGCATTCACCTTCCCAAGGTGGAGCCACAGAACAGGACATTGAGGGAGTGCATTTGTGGGTGGCCAATGAGACAACTGGCTAACCTCAGGGGGGAATTGGGAGCCTCTGTGTCTCAAGTTGCATGCTTTAACTAAATGTTTGCTGATGCATGCTTGTGATGGTTAATTTTGTGCACCCACCTGAGTAGGAGCCTGGCGGGAAGAGCTGGCTATTTGGTTAAAGATTATTCTGGGTATGTGTGTGAGGGTGTTTCTGAATGAGATTAACACTTGAATCAGTCAATTGCCTCCTCAGTGTGCGTGGGCCTCCTCCAACCTGATGGTAGAAGGCCTGAACTGAACAGAAGGCAGAGTGAGAATTTGCTCCCTCTGCCTGCCTGACTGCCCAAGCTGGGCATCAATCTTCTGCATTTGACCCCGACTAAAATGGAACTTACACCACTCGCTCTTCTGGGCCTCCCAGCTTGCCAACTGCACATCTTGAGACTTCTCCTCAGCCTCCACAATTGCACGAGTCAGTTTCTTATCACAAATATTATACACATACACACACACACACACACAATCATTTGTTGCTTCACCATAAAGACACATTCTGACGGACATGTCATTAGGCAGTTTCAACCTTGTGCAAAACATCATGGAGAGAACTTATACAAGTCTAGTTGGTATAGGTCAGTCACCTGACAGCCTCTCTGTGCAATCAAGTGATTATAAACACAAGGTGCGTGGGGCTCCTGCCAGCATAATGCCACATACTACTTCACAATATACTTTTTTGTAAGTAGAAAGATTACATTCTAAAATAACAATAAAAAACAAAGTATAGGAAACACATAAACCAGTAACACAGTGTTCTATTATCATGATTAAATAGAATGCACTGCACATAGTTGTATTGCTATACAGTGATATGCTGGCAGTGCAGTAGGTTTCTTTACACCAGCATCCCCACAAACACATAGGGGGTTGTGCTAGGATGATATGACGTCACCAGGTGATAGAAATTTTCAGCTTCATTATACTGTAATGAAGCCATCATCACATCTTTCATCTGTCATGACTGAGGCATCAATTTTGTGACACATGGCTACACAATCTCCTGCTGGTTCTGGTTCTCTGGACAACCCCAACATAAACTCCTTTCCAGCCTGCACTGACTGGCTTTGAATTCAAATTGCAGCTCCTGTGGTCTAGAAGAGTGATTGCCTATACCCGGTGACCTGGTCCTAATCAGCCCAGGGTAGTGTTTTCCAGAGGAAAGATATTTTGTTTCCATCCCCAGTTGAGCAGCTATCAAGGGAGCCACTGGGGGATCCTGTAGGATCTGACAGGTGTTGGGGATCCCCAGGGTCCTGTAGGTGCCTCCCCTCAGTCCTTCATCGATCTGGCTAAAGCCAGGGACAGCAGAAACATCCTAGCTACCTGCAGGCTGTCCCAGCCCCCAGGTGTTCAGAGCAATCTGACTGGTGCACATACTCAGCGCCTCTCTAATAAACAGGTGTTGGAAGAAGAAGAGCAGTAATTAAGTTAATGCAGTGGTGAAAAGAAAGGAAAATGGTTTTTATCAGTCGATGTCATGCGATCAAGACTTCTAATAAAGATGGAGTGTGACAGAAAAATACAGAGAATGGGACCTCTTATAGCCCAACCAATTAAAATGTATTTATTACAGGTTGGGTTTTTAAATGCACTCCTATGAGTCTATTGTAGAAAAACTTTAAAAGATGACATTTTGGAAAGCGTGTATTTTTCTTTCATAGAATTGCTCTCTTCTGGCCATGTCATTTGGAAATACAAGAACACAAGGAGCAAAGGGGAAGGCAGTTTGGGGCATCTCAACCACTGGAGCCCGGCATGAAAACATTTATTAACAAATAACTTGATTTTGATTTTTAATTACTTGTGTAATCTACACTTTTACATTGTCATAATGGATGTTTACTTCGGTGATTTATAACATGGAACACTTTCTGTTCTATTCAAATGCACAAGTGTAAGCATTTTCCAACTTCTTTGTTCTTAGATAAAAAGGAAATTGATCTTTATCTGGTTACCATTCTGCTTTTTAAACACTGCAAATGCTGTTTCGGAGGGATGTGGCATTGGTGGAGATGTGATGTTTCCATGGCTTCTTTCATTTTCTTCCTTATTCTAGGAAGTTTCTGGAATATCTCTCCTGTTCTGCCTCTTTCAGTCTCCTAAGATGACTGGTGATAAACTTCTGAAGTTGGCAAGACAGAAGTTTGGAAAATGGATCATTCTCAAGATTTAAATCTGCAGAGAGTGATTTCCATTTGCTTCTATCTGGGTCCCCCAGACTTCTGGAAGCTTTGGTCCTGACATTCCCAGAAGCACTCTGTGGAGTGTCTGCTTGCTCAGGGGCAGGCTGATGGGGATGGACCCACAGAATCTGTGATGCTCCTCTCTGAGAAGCACTGAGGAGTGCTTTGTGTTGCTGATCCGAACTCCTGGCAAGTCTGACCTCATCCAAGGTGAGCAACCACCTGCCCGGCAAACCCAGCCCAGGGCACTGAATTCACATCAGATGAAAGCACAGAATCACAAGACATGCCTGGCCTGGTTTCCAGTCTCCTGCAGAAAGTGGGTGCCCTGTGGACGTATCTCATGGGCTGCATGTAATCTGTGGCTCTCACAACTAGCACCATAACTTAAGGAGCCCTTAGGACCAACCTGGGTAGGAAAATAAAAAAACACTGGCATCACCTGAGAAAGCCGGATGTCTGAAATGATCCTCCTTGAGCCTGACCCCTTTTACTAACACTCTTCCTAGTTCATTCATTCAGCAAATACTTCCTGAGTGCCTTCTACCAGCCAGGCTCTGTTGTAGGTGTTGAAGACATGGCTGCACAAACAGACAAAAGCCCTTGCTCACAGAAATCAGCCGCTAGTGCATGGAGAGAGACATGCAAATACATGGTGTGTCAGAAGAGCCCTCTCCCTGAACTGCTGGGGAAGTGGGGGTCTTCCACTCCATTTCCCCCCAGGGATTCAGCACTTCATTCTGACTGTCATGCTGTGGTTTCTGATGGGTTCATGTGCTCCTTACTGCACTTGACCCAATGTCAGCTCACAGGGACAGTGAGAAGAGGCCCACTCACTTACTCCAGCATTTGTTCTGTCATTTAGCCTTTCAGATTTGACTCATTGTGTCCCTACTCGGCGTAAGGTGCTCTTTCAGGCCCTGAGGTTACAGAAATGATATCAATTCGCAAGATGGACAAGATTGCCACCCTCACAAATCTTAGGTTTTGCTTAGTAGGACATAAACCATACCTAAGGAAATGAAAATCAACCAAACAAGATCAGTTCAGGACATGTTAATTTATGAAGAAAATAAAACAGAGTGTGTGCAGGATATTTTAGAGATGGTCTCTCTGAACGGATCACAGTGAAGCAAAGGCCCCAGGGAGCACATGAAAGAAGAACATTCTAGGAAGAAACTGATGACACAAAGGTCCTATAGCAGGGACAGGCACTCTGCACTAAAGGAACAGGAAGAAGACAAGGATGTCTCATAAAGGTGGTAAGGATGAAGAATGGTACAGGATGGGGTCAGGAGGAGGTAAAGTCAGATCGCAGGGGACTTCAGATAGAGAACTGGGACCTGGTGCAGTTTTGAACCAACCTCTGGGGCCTGGGATAACTCCATGAGAGGTGTCTCCAGGACATGAGGACAGGCAGGTCCAGAAACAATGCTCATCACACCCAGGCTACCAATGAGAAGGCAGCCTGTGGCACACTATCACCTGTCCCCACAGCTCCTCTTGGTGTCAGGGAGATCTGTGGGTACCAGGTTGGATTCCATGTGAGGGTTTTTTTGTCTTTAACCACATGATGCAGACTAGGCCCATATGTACTCGATATCCCCATGCAACCTTGAGCATTATTGATTCCTTGGGAAATAGACCACAATTATTTTTGAAAATAGATGGCATATTTGTCTATCCTCTGAAGCAGCTCATACTCCAATAGATAAAGTGTCAGGAGAAAAATCAAAGAAAATGGAGGTGTCCATATCTCAGATAGATTTTTTTTATATTGGTAATGTACAAACAACTAGCAGAAAAGCTAAAAAAAAAAAAAAAAAAATGGATGACGGCCGAGGTGTCAGGCAGACAGCCAAAAAGAAGTTCTTATTGCAGGGGCCCAGTATGATGCTAAAACCAGAGAAATAACCAGAGCAGTCCAGGAACCATTTTCCTCTACTTGGTTAAGAGCATCTTGGTGTTTCTTTTAAGGAGGTAGAGTAGTAAGCCCCCAACCTCTACTGTACGCAGAGTGAGCAGGCTGACTCCATCTATCCAGTACCAGCAATGGCCTTGTAACCCAGGCTGGGTCAAAGGCCACTCTTCCTGGACACCTGCAGGAGCTCATTATTCCTTCTTATACTTAAGAGAGGTCAAGCTGGGTCCTATCACTCCCACTCAAAAGACTCCTGGTTCAAGTACAGGTGTTGGGTGGCGCTACTTCAGTGTGGTACAAGAACCCCATCAGCACAACGCCCCAGAACTCAGACAAAACTAACCAGGAAATTAAGGTCATCACCGACCCACCCAGTGGCACACAGACAGGCCAGTTGAGAACCTCCCAGTGTTAGCGATTGACACAGTTGTGGACCTGGGCCAGAATCGTGGCCAGGTGAGGGTGGGGTGGCTCCTCCTCCTCTGCACTGTGTCCCCAGCTGCTCCCAGATTTCTCACCTGTGTGTATCCTCAGATGGACCTTAAGGTGATGGGATGTCCGGAAAGTTTTCCCACAGTATGGACAGTCCTTCATGGCTGAGCCCAGGCTCCTGTCGCGAAGCAGCGCCGGCTGCTGGACGCCGGTGGATCTCCCAGCCTCCTCGCCAATGTCTGCAGTGGAGGAGAGGCATTCGCACATCACTTCAGCACATGTCAGAAGTTGTTCACACCAAAACTGCTAACACCACACAAAGTTAAACATGTCAATACTACACCTGTCTATTTCATTCTTTAAATCTGACAGAATGCTGACAATTCATGTATTTTCTTGTTATTCTCTTAAATTATTTCATCTTTCTTATCATCATTTTAAGCAGCATATGGTACCTTTATATTGAACTGAATTAAACAAGAGAAGAAACAGCTGTGTCAGCAGCTGGTTTGATTTCTTCTTTTGCTTAGTTCCTATTAAATATTTTTTTCAAAAGTTTGAAAATGTGGGTGTTTGTCGAATCTGATTAATTTATAATATGAACTAGCTGGAGAGTTCACTATAGGATCGAAATCATATTTGCATTATACCCAGCAACAAATGAAAAAAAAAAAAAAAAGAAAGGATCTCAGCCGATTCCCTAAGACATGCAGACATACAGCTATTTTGAGACAGGAAAGGAAATTATCCAAAACCGATCATTTCTTCCTTGTAGAGTCTTGTATCCATCGCTGGCTGGTGTAATAGCATGAAAGGGAGAAGAAAAATTATGGAAATGTGGTTCCACAATTAGCCCATGATAAACATATAGTGACATATTCAAAGTCATGTGCAGAAACTCAGCTGCAAAACTCCCATAAACTTAGAGCCCTGCATTTAAATCTCCGTGCAGTGACTTGAGAAGTTCCTCTGTAAAGTATCAATACAAATTTCCCTTCCTGCTGTTATTTGTTATGTAACCCAAAACCATTAGAAAATGGAATAAAATTTACATATGGCTGCCTTCTGCACAGAAATGATGGGACATAATAGTAAATAAAACTATGAAAATATCTAGTGGTTGGAGGATATGTTATTGCGATACCCGAGGCCTGACATCACACTGCCGCAGAGGCGACGTTGGGAGAGCAGGACAGGAGGTGGGAATCTGCATCTCTGAAAGGGGAGGCAAGGGAGCCATCTCTGGACTCCTTCCTGTGCCGTGGGCCACCCCACAGAGCTGGTACAGAATTCTAGTTCCCAGGGCTAGCAGGGTCCTTGCCACAGATCCCGGCCTACCCTCAAGGCCTTGTGGTAAATCCCACTGTGAGAACAAGGGAAACTTCTGAGATAATGAGCAGATCTGTGAGTTCTGCAGAGATGAGAATAAATAAAATTTGTACCTTCCAAGTAATGGAAAATGCAAATTGCTTCTATTATGCAACATCCGTTCCTGGTGTTCCCTGTTAACAGCCGGAAGGGACAGACTTATAGACCATGAACAAGATAAAGGCAAACACACTTCATTCTTATTTGGATGTTTGCTCCAAGCAATTGTGGAAGCATTCTGGCTTGGAGCATCCTCTGCATTTGGGCCATGTATGAGCAGATCATCGCCCTGGAAAAGTTTTTGGAAGCCCACTGTTAATCCTCTTCTCCCAACTCTTCTAGCCATTTGGAAGAGGCATTTGAAGGTTATGACGTTTTTCTCAACATTTTGTACAAATAGGAGGACGAAGCTCATCCACATCTGGAACTCAGTCAGTCACCTCATCCTACTAGGTGCTAGGTTTGTGGCTGCTGTAGACAGACTGCATCTAGAGGCAGTTTATCCTCGGCCCAGGAGAACAACAGCCAAATGTCAACCCCAAATCAACCAACCAAGGTGGAAAAACACCAGCTCTTCCTACTCATCTCCACCCGCCCCCAACCCACAGCATGCTTCCTTTGCTCTCCCTGCCTCATCCAGCTTTTCTGTTGCTGGGACCATGAGGTCAGCTCAAGCAACCATGATCCTGATTAAAATTCTGCCCCAGTGTCACTCAAAACATGGTTAAGACACCCAATGGCTGTCAGTTTGAATTAAAAAACAGGACTTAAATGTCCTGGATGCTGGCATTAGGCTAGAGGCAGGCAGGTGTAGACTTTTGAAGATGAATTCCAGGTCCTCCTGTCCCACATGCTTCTTCTCCCCAGAAGCTTCTTCTCACGGTGCTCACTCGTACCCGCATGAAGAGAAGCAAGGTGGCAGCTATTGAATAAAAGCTGCAGGAGAGCTGATGGAGGCCATTTCTCCTGGAGCTTTCGGTGAGTGCTTGTCCAGAGCACATTCTAGATAAATATCGAGACAAGGCTGACATGCTGCTCTGGAAGACCTTACAGAAGTTTGAGAATGAGCTGGGCCTCACTACATGTCACTCCATGTGATGGCCTGTATCTGTTTCCCTTTTATCTTTCTATCTTGGATATGTGTGGCCCAATAAAAAGAATAAATTTGTAAGATAAACAGCTTTCTTTGCATATTTAAGAGTCTAATTTATGCTTTACAGAGAAATTTTTTTTTTCTGGGAGGGCCAGGAGGACTATAGAGTTTACTCTTAGACTAATCCTCCTAGAAAAACAAACTGAGTAACGTTGAAGGGGAATGGTGGGTGGTCCCAGGAAGTGTCCAGAGAGGCCAGAAACCAAGGACCATGAAGGCTGGGGAAGCTCTGGCCAGCTGCACACTCAAGGGGCCCTATGTGTAAGTCCGAACTGGTGCCTGGATGGGTGTGTGCTGAATTGGGGCCCAGCCCCATCAAAAACCCAAGGAGCCTCATTCAGAGGGGACGGTGCCCTGCTCTAGACACCTTTTCTACCCAGAGCATAAAAGCTTGTCTTTCTGCAAATTGCAAGACCAACTTCCATGGCTTGGACTGCCACGCCACACAATAACCGGTCCTTGCCTGCCACTGCAGGGAGGAGGTAATGGAAAGGAAGAGGCACGAGAAAAGTTGTGTCTGAAATCCTTGATCAGACCATCTGTGGATTGGTTTGAGTTTTGTTCTTTAAATTTCCTTTCCTCCAACTTGCAGTTTTTCTTTTCTTTCCTATCAGAAACTTTCTCTAAGTGTGTTGGGGAGACTGCAAGTAGACATAGGGACAGCCTTGAACTTCCCATCTGATCCACCTGCTCATCTGAGACAGGAGGGACAGCCCCACCTAGGAGTGGGGGCATTTGGCAACAGGTGCGCTAACATCTTTTTGCTTAACATACTTTCATCTTGATGGTGCTCTGGGGCCCATGTGATGGAGAAATGGCTGGGAAATAGCTCCTGTGGACTCTGTTTCTTTCTTGACCCCACTAAATATTTTGTACAGATGCCACAAATGATATTTCAGAGATACTCAGGCAGCATTTGCAATCTTTCCACAGTTTCAGCCTAGAACCACTGAAATGAGGTAGGTATGCAACAACTCTGCCAGCTTTCTCCTGCACAACAAGCTGGAAGTTATTTATTTGCTAAAAAAGAGAATACAGATTCAAGTTTTGTTTCACAAATACGTTATTTGCTAGTGAGGGGACGTTGGACAACAGATCTTACTAATTTCATCTCCTCAAGGTCATAAACCATGTCTTTTACATTTCCATTTGCTTGCTCTAATTAATTCCCCAAGTGTACAGCAAGGTTGCCTAGGTCAAGGTGACCTTAAGTAGCACACCTTCCCTGAGACTTCCCAGGGGGAGGGAACCCACAGCTGTGGGCTGAAGGAAGAGTCGGGTGGGGGGCATGAAGGAGGCTGGCATGGACTGTCTTAGTTCCCTAATCATCCATTTAACCACAAACTGGCAGTACTGGACAAAGAGATGTCTGGAAAGACAAATACCATTTCAAAAGTTAAAACAAAAGTTAAAGCCTAGATACACATAAAACATTAGAGTAGCAGTTCAGAGCCATCCCTGAGACTGGCTATCTTGCTATACACAAACACGATTTGAATGTATAGGTGCCTCATTATACACTCAATCTTATTCACATATAATACATTTGGAATTCTAAACTTGGTTTATAAAATGATTTTGTACCTTAAGACAGATTTCCCTGCAGGTTATCTTTATGTTTAAAATATGCTTATTTGCAGAGAAAACTGTCCCAGGAGTTGGGTGGTGGAGTCCTCGCCTCCTGGATAGTAAAGCCTAGCTCTCCCTAGGTAAATCTCTTCATCCCTCCCCTGGCCTTTGGTTCCTTTCTCAGCCAGGGACACTGGGCCTCCTGGGGTTCTTCAGCTCTGGCTTCCTGTGATCCTGTGATGCTGGAACAGCCCAAGCCCGGTCCAGGCTGTCTCTGCCCACTGCCACATTTGGGGCCATTCATTCACCCACGGTACCCTCACTCCAGAACTAAAAAGGAAACCCAGGGATGAGTCTTACAGAGATGGGAGGAAATGACCATCCAAAGAATAGTGAACACTCCCTGAATATTCAATGGACCCCCTTCATTTCTCCACTTCCTTAGTGCTGAGTGAGGCCAGGTGACTTATTCTAGCCAAGGGATGAAAAAGATGCAGAGAATCAAGTGAGCCTACGCCTCTGCCCCTCTCCTTCCCAGCAGCATACCTTGAGACTGGGGAATCACATAGTGGAGGACACCTGGGTCACTGAGCTACCAGATGGGTAGGAACCGACCCAAACCAGACTTTGCATGAATGAGAAATAAATCTTGGTGAAGTTAAACCATGGAGATTTAGAAGGGTGCTGTTGTGGGAGGTGGTCAGGAACTGACTGAGAGTAAACATATTGATGAGGTGTTCTGGGTTATACCTAATCTTCCTGCTTGTCCTATTAAATCACAGAATGGGAGAAAAAGCCAGAGCCGGAGACCCAAAGAAGTAACCTGAGACAAAAAAATAAAGAAGAAGAAGAAGGAAGAGGAAGAGGAAGAGGAAGAAGAAGAGGAGGAGGAGGAGGAGGAGGAGGAAGAAGAAAAAGAAGAAGAGGTCTTTTTTTAAAAATTGTGCATGTATTCTCAGTTCTTACCTCATCCTAACTGCCAGACAGCCTGACCCTTCATACTCCCAAGAGTACATTTTGGAAAGATTTCCACTAAAAAAAAAAGACAGCTTTGATGATGTTGTGGATGATGGTGGTGGTAGTAGTGGTGCTGAAATCCACGCAGTGAATGGAGAATTAACCCAGCAACCTCACATGGGAATGATGCTCTCTATATACCTGGGCATTTACTATTTTATTGCATAAAATGCCACGGTATTTTAATTTCTATGGAACTTCCAAGACTACAGTAAATACATTTTCCCTGATGACTTGTCAGTTAATTCTGAAAGTCTACCTTGTGCAAAGAGACCTCAAAAGCACAGCTCTCACTTCATTAATGGATAATAAAAAAAAATCTATGTGTGGAGACTAAGAGGGGAGGGACTTTTCAGCAAGACCCCCCAAATCACCTCTCTCTTAATGTCTTTGCCCACATGTAACTGTTCTCTAAGATCTTTTTAGGGATATTAAATAAGTAACACCTTGGAGAAAGTCCTAAGGAATGTATAGTTCCTCTTAAAAGCTTAATACTTTCCCTGACTTTGAAAAGTTTGAAATTAATAGGATTTAGTAAAGCAGTGATCAAGTGGTAAGGATTCAAATTCAAGGTCAAGGAAAGGGTCCTCTTTGGTTTAAAAAATGATTTGGTGTGCAAAAAATTGTAACATTACTGTAAACAACTCCACTTAGCTGCTGGAAGATGGAACTTGTGGCTTGGGGTCAGTATTAAGTTCTTGTCTCTATTGTTCCATCAGAGTCCTGATTTTTATGATGGCCATATATAGTCATGTTCAACAGCTAAGTATTAATATGGATTGGTGGAAGTAGTTGTTTTAATAGAGAGCTATTTCAGAAAAGGATGCCCATTTACAAGAAGGCAAAAGCCTACTTGTTTTTGGGTTATCAGGAACAGGGATCTGGTCTGCCCCAGAGCATGTGAGGTGGAGACATGGAATGTTCTCTATTTCGCCATTTCTCACCTTCAACCCAAACTCAAATCTGAGCAGGACTCCATTTGTATTTGGCAAGATAGGATTTCTGGAATTGGGGAAATAGGTCATTAAGAGGCTAAAACTTTTTTTTTAAAGACAGAAAATATAAGATACTAGGATTTCAAATAGCTTCTCTAGAGCAACATTTTGATGAGTTAAGTGAAAATGAATCAGAAACACATGGATTAAATTTCCCTTAAAATACACAAGGGCTTTAAAATCAAGCATTGTGGGCCAAATGTGTTTCTGGTTTGACCAAGCCCAGAGCTCTTTCTTAATTGTCTCGGGAGTCTATGAAACTCGCCTGCTGGTGATTGGGCCACCCATGGGGTCTCTTCCCTTCTGTATTGTGTGATGCCGCTGTTGACAGAACCCTCTATAATTCTCAGGCTGCCAGCACTTGTGGCCCCAAGGGTCAGCTCTGGGCTGGTGGGGGTGGCCTAGAGACTATGGACCAGTGATGTTGCAGGCAGGGTATGGGATTCACAGAATCCACCTGCAACCAGAGGAGTGATGTGCTTTTTGGACCCTATACACACCTCTTCCCTCTGTCCTGGTTGGGACCCCAGTTCAGACACCACAAAGGGTAAGCCAAGGAAGAATAAAATTGCCCACAGATCCAGCCTTGCTCAGGAGAAGCAGAGAGAAGAATGAGTCTGAAGAACTGGCAGGGAGCGCTCATCACCTGGGACAGTCCATAGTTCCTGCAAGGGACAGACTGGGTCTTGGATTTGCTGCTCTTTAAAATCACCTCTAACTCATTAAGATCCCAAGCCCCTGCCAAGAAGCCCCCAGTATGCTCTGACCTCATTCCTGCTGTCCTGACTGCTTAGCCCCATCTTTCTCTTTTCTGCAAGCTTCCCAAGTCAGGCTCCCTACTTAGGACCTTGTTCTGCTGCCCCTGAAACTCTCTTCCCCAGAACTCACAAGGAGACTCCTCATTCAGACTGTCCAAAATGCACCTCCTCCAGAGGCCACCTCTGACCACCCGACTGGAGGGAAGGAATCTCCCAGTGCCCTGCCTCTCAGAATGCCTCTCTCCTGTGTGTGTCCTTCACAGCACACATGGCCTTTGCAGACTGCCCTGGATATCAAGCTGCTTGCTGCCTCTTCCCTCCCCAGAACATGAACTCCAAGAGAATGCAGTACAGTTATTATTTAACATGGTATCACTAATACACGGCAAGCACTCCTCTCATAGAAGGTGCTCAATAAATATTTTTTTAAGAGAGAAGTTCTGACAGTGAGAGAGAGAGAGAGACAGAGAGAATCAGTTTTCATTGAGTTTTTCACATGAATTTCGTTGCTCTGACACTTAGTTGTGTACGTGGGTGCTGGGGTTTGAACCCATGTACTTGCCATGCTGGGCAAGTGCTGTAACCACTGAGCCACTGCTCCAGCCCAATAAATATTCTTTTGAATAAATAGAAGAATCATAGGAGGCAAGAGAATTGGAATTCAGATACTTAGTCCAGTTCCAGCAACAAGAAAGCTATTTTGATTAGGCTGGGAGGAAACGGTCCAGGACACAATTAGAAGCGCTCCAGAGTGCTCAGTATGAGCATTCAGGGGCTGTAGCTTGAGGCCAGTGGGGTAGGGAAAGCAGGGGATGTCTGGGAAGGCTTCCTGGAGGAGGTGGCCCAGTTCTCTCTCCATCTATAATTATCAAGACCATGAGAAAGCTCTTCAGAAGATTGAGGTACACAGCTGAATAAGGCAGCTTCTGCCACTGCCTGTATTCAGTTCCTGGATTAAAAGGGAGGTTCCACCATAAGACACAGCTCCACATAAGCACAAAGAGACATCAGTCCATAGAAGGGCACACTAAAACACATATTCATGAAGTAATCTATGACCCAGTTGCTATCACAATTACTCTAAAATATTTGTTAAATCTTCCTTTTTTCATAATTTAATTTAAGTACTCCTTTCTCTCTGGGGAAAAAAAAAAAAACTATAGAAGCCTCTACTTTCAGTAAGGCATAAATTCCCAAAAGATTTCTACATAATTTATTTTCTTTAAAAAAAAAACTATAGCTTTTAAGATCCTCTTAAGATAATTTACGGCCCCCTCCTAGAGGGGTGGGGGTGGGGTGGGGAGAAGATCTGAGGAGATCTAACTGCAGGAACTCTTACCTAAATGACACTGAGAGCAAGCTGGGCCCATCTTTTTTAAAATGCATTTGGTCAGTCGCCATAACTTGCGGAACTGAGTTTTCCCCTGGGAATCGCACACATGGAAAGGAGAGAGGATGATTTGAAGATAACGCCTCCCCTGGAGACGTGTTTTGCCATATTCTTTTTTAAACAAAGAAGACATCTTAAGCACCTTGCAATATCTTTCATTTAATAGTTGGCAGAAGGCAAGTCCCTGATGAACGCTGGCCTGTGTCTTTCTCTTTAACCAGCTGAGTGATCCAAGCTTTTAATATAGCCGTTCCAATTATTGTAAAAGTCATCTAGTATCTTATAACCACAAATATTGACAGTTTATTGCACAACACATTCCTGACATTTGAAGGTCACACCATACATAATACATACTCTTTTATAAAAGTGTCTGGAACAAAGAGATACATGATAAGCAATTACCTCTCCCAGCTTGTACGTATGTATAGTTCGGGGCTGACTTGAGGTTGCACGAGAGGCACATGCACCATTTTAAATAATCTATTAAGGCAGCATGGAGACATTCATGATGGATAATTGTGAAATGGCTCATGCACATGCTGCAGTCCGATTGGCTGGCTGGGGCATGGGGTCTGGGCAATTCTCCTCCGCTGAGTTCGGGTCACAATGCCACTTCGCCACAGAGAGCCCTGCTTCACTTCACAATCGGATTTTCCCCCAAAGCCATTAAGCATAAAAGATTCACAATATGTTCTTGTTTTTCATACTGGTTTACATGTGGCTGAAAGGAATTTTAAAAATCCACCATGCCCAGTTCAGATGTGTCCCTGGGGGCACTGACCACAGCTTGGTCAAAGCCACGCCACCCCACCCTAGGGCCATGGCATCCACGGGGACCTGTGGCATGCCAATCCTGACTTCAGCCCAGAACAGGGATATGAGGCTGCCAGGCTCTGGAAGGGAGTTCTGAAAAACTTGGCTGACGCTGTGGCCACCATAGAACCTCTGGGGAACATTTGGAAAAGAAGGTGCCATTCACTTGCCCTTTCTCCAACAGTTTCTCTGTCTTGCTCCCACTTGTAACTTCCAGAGTTAAATCTAATAAACAGGTTCAAAATACAGAATAAGTGGAGAGCACTTTGCAATCCAAACGGCCTCAGGTCAAAACCATGTTCCAGGTTGAGGATGTAGCTCAGTGGCAGAGCGCCTGTCTAGCATGCATGAGGCCCTGAGTTCGATCCCTGGACGGCAAAAACAAAACACAGCACAAGTTCCACCAATTCTTAATTGAAGAATATGAGCAAATTACATAATCTTCCCAAGCCTTGGTTTCCTTATCTGAAAAGCATCATAATAATCCACACCTCAAATGATTGCATGCGGGGCTGGAACAGTGGCTTGGCGGTTAAGGCGCTTGCCCAGCATGCACAAGTACACAAGTTCAAACCCTGGCATCATGTACACACTTTGAAAGTCACATAAAAAACTAAATAAAAATTGCTTCTCTTTCTCTCTCTCACTGTCCCCTCTTTCTTAAAAAAAAAAAAAAAAGATTGCATGCAAAACACAGTGCCCTGCACAGTGTATGCTCATGTTCTTTAACATGAATATTGCCCAAGTGACATTCTGTATGCAACCCTGGGGTTGTGGGGGATGGTGGGGCGGGGGCGAGTAACCACCAGCTCTATGGACTCAGACACACTCAGAAGTCCAGGCTGGAGCAGTCCCTCCAAAGCTCTAACGGCACAGGCAATTCTCCCAAGTACACAGTGAAAAACAATTCAGACTGCAATTGAGCTTCGCATAGATGACAATCTTTAATCACAGATGAAGCGGCAGGTCATTAGAATCTACACCAAACTCCCTTCCAGATGATGCTGATGACTGCTGCTTAATATATATGAGCGTGTGCAAACGCAAATATATATATATATATTTTTAGAACCGCATTAAAATAATCGGCAGACCCTCAAGATAATCAAAAGTCCCTCCAAGAGTAATTTTATTTTGGCTTCCAGAATGAATGTCCTAAAATTTAAGACACGGGACAGAAATGATTTCTATAAAGATGACGTGTTTATTAGCATTAAATCCCAGGAAAGAGGATTTCCTTATAAAGAACACATTTTTGCATCTGAAAAGCAAGCCCATTAGGCTGTGTATGTTTCTTTAAGAAGCTATTCTGTTTTAGAGGGTAGCGTGTAAGATAGGGCACCACGTGATCAGGAGGTTGCTATGGTAAATATGCATTTTTTATTGAAGAGTAAACAGTGGCAGAAAACAAGTGTCAGTTGCCAGCTCTGAAGTTACTGCCATTTTTGAGCTATGCGGACTTAGCTAGCCCTCTTAATTTGAGAATCTTTATCAGAGGGACACTATCATTGGATCAAGATTTAAAATTATTTTGAATAAATGGCAATTTCTTCAATACCTTGTACTAATAAATATTTTATTTGGCATGTAAAAAATTAGCCAAAAATAACAACAACAAAAAAATCCACCCAGCTCTGCCAATCAGACTCAGCACATAGATGTTTCTGGAGATCTGTGGCCCAGCTGGTAGATCTCCAAAAGACAATTCCTTCAGCCTTGGCTCAGGCCACAGAGCAGAAGAGCCAAGGAGACAGCGGAGACCACCCCCTTGTCCACTGTGTTGGTCCCTGCTGCAGACAAAGGGCAGCCAGAGCCAATGCCCTATGACTGGACCTCCAGGTCCAGCCTTGATGCCCCCTGGCAAGGCTGATGACCCAGGCTGCTCAAAGGGCAGTGGACTTTAGCCAATATGACTACCACACTTTCCGCAAAGTTTTCCCTGCTTTCCCCTTTGTAGCCATTGGCAGGAGTGTGAATTTATTCCTGGTAGTTTTGTTTTTTGTTTTTTAAAGAGAGGGACAGAGAGAAAGAGAGAGAGAATCAATTTTATTTAGTTTTTCATGTGACTTTCATTGCTCAGACACTTCTTTGTTTTACGTGGTACTGGGGTCAAACCTGCATCCTTGCCCATGCCAGGCAAGTGCCGTAACCACCAAGTCACAATTCCCCTCCTGGTAATTCTTGACCAACAACTTTGTTTTGCTCTGCATTATCCATACACATAATCTTTCTCAAGTATAAACTAGACCGGGTCCCTCCCAGGTTATAACCTCACCCAGTTCCACATCCCATCCCTAGTGGGCCTTCAGCTAGCTTTCCTGGCTAGGTGAAGTTTGCACTCTGTCCTTCTCTGACACCAGTTCTGTTTCTAGCCTGCAAAGTGCAGAGGACTAGGGCAAGCATGCTTTGCCCTCCACCTCTGCCAGCTTTGACACAAAATACACATGAGGAACGGATGTGTGAATAAATTAAGTGGCCCTACCTCCAGGGCCAGCTGGCTGGATAGCAGCTGCAGGCAGGAGGATCAAGTTTGCACACTATTCCTGTGATCATAGGTAGAAGTATAAAGCACTGGCAAATTTCTCAAAGTGAACTTTCCAGGTTTGGGGAATCCCACAGACGAATCCAAAGGAATTCTGACCAGTAACAAGGCAAGAAGAATGTGTCCTTCAAAGAACCCCCTGAAACTTGTGAACAAGAACCAGCAACCCTGCTCAGGTGGGTGGACAGGAGCATATCCACAGTGTTCCCAAAAGCACACAGAGAAGGCCTGGCCCTCCCCAACCACTGGGAGACACTTAAGCAGCTTTTCATTCTGCCTGAAGGCACCAGCTCTGGCACCAGAACACCTCATGACACTGAGGTTTGTTTGACATCAAGATCTGAGTTCGAATCTACACTCTGCCAGTGCTTCCTCCGTGCTCAGGGGCAAACTGCTACCACTTGATCAACTTTAATTTTCATGTTTGTAATACTGGGTCATTGGGTGTATATTACCTGAAATACAGGAAATATACTTCGCAAGGTCATTGTACATTTTAATCTTGCAATGGTGCCAGGGCAAACTGGGAAAGCCACTTGCTCTGCCATAAATAGCTCTGGGCTCCAACCTGGAGCTGCCTACTTCTAAACTGTGTATTTGCACAGGCCTCTTGACTTTGCCCAGTCCCCAACATGTAAGATGGGGTGGGGGGAATGGCACCTACCTTGCAATCCCTGGTGAAAACCAAGTGAGATCATGTGAGGAAAGAGTATCTGGTAGTTTCCCAACTTACAGACCCCTTTGCCCCACCTAGGAGGTATAAAGCATGACAGGCCAGCAGGTGATGACTTATACAATGGAGTCACACAGATCCCTCTCCTGCACATTCAAAGCAGGATTCATATTGCCAACGATGTGGTAGGAAACTGGTATAGGTTAAGTAAGCTGTTACACACTTCCCCATTCTCCAACACAGCACTTACACCTCATGTGGTACTTGTCCTCCAAATATCCCTTTGGGCTGAGTAGGTGAGGGTGTTGGAGGCAAAAGACCTGGAAGGAAGGAAGGCGGCCAGCATGACAGGAAGAATAGGGGAGTCAGGCCACAGCAGCCAAGCCCCTTGTTCCATCTGGAAGATGAACGGTATTGAAGGGCATGGGGAGCTGCCTCCTAACATCTCTGCCCACTCATTTGGCTATCCATTGGTCCACGACTATGTGGGGACATGGAGCCCTTCAGTTCTGCACATAAAGAATCCCAAGAGAACCCCCTGGCCTGCCCGTGTTCTGTGCCAGGAAAGCTCAAGTCAATGTTGAGAAAGAGCCGCAGAACTGTCTGTGGGCAGCAGGCTGTGACATGGGATTTGAGGGATGGTGTTGTGATCCCTCCTGGGAACTTTCCTCAATGATGCCTAAGGAGGGCTCTGAAGCCTCTCCCACCCCTCCTATCCAGCTGCTCTGGATCCGTCCTATACTGGCACACCTGATGAAAATCTCCATTGCACCTCATAATCTCGCATAGACTTCTTTCTTCCTGAGAGATAAAACCCTCAAACACCAGTCGGGAACCCCCACCTCCAACCTGCCTGGCTCATCCTGCTTATTCTTGAAGGTTCAGCTCAAGCACCACTTGCTTAGGAAGATGTTCTCTGACCTTGCAGACCAAGTTGGGTCGGCTCAATCACCCCAGAACTTTACCTGTCAGAGGTAAAGGCATGACACCTGTCGGAGTCTGTCCTCGTACAGGTTGCATATACTTCATCTGAAACACTTGGAACCAACAGTGTTTTAGATTCTAGGGTTTGGGAAGGATGAATTTTGGAATATTTGCATGTATACAATGGGGTATCTTGGGATAGAACCCAAGTCTAAATAAAAAATTCATTTATGTTTCATGAACACCTTCGTGTACATAGCCTGATGATAATTTTATACAACAATTTACGTATCTTTGTTTTGACTAAGACCTGTTATATGAGATCAGGTGTAGATCATGGCAGTACTCCAAAAGCTTCAGATTTTGGAATACTTTGGACTTTGGATCAGCTAAGGGACACTCAATCTATACATATGTATGTGATTACCTATTTAATATTTGTTTCTCCCAAGACACTGTCTACTCTTTAAATGTTAGGATGGGGTCTATTTTTTCTCACTCCCATGTCCTTTAAGTGTCCTGGCACAGAGTGAGTGCTCAATAGACACTGGTAAATGAGTGAGTAAATGGCACTGGGGAGGGCTGGGCAGCCCTTCCACCACAGGGCAATCTAAGGAGGCTTCCTTTTCCTTTTAAGTACTTAACGAATCTCCACCAACCAGCCCTTCCTAACAGAATGTGATCCAACACAATTCCAGATGGCCTGAATCAGAGAGGGTAGAGGCTACAGCTTCTCTCACCAAGAAAGGAAGGTGACACTTGACACAGGAAGTCTGGTCTCTATGCAACCTGTTCCCACTCCCTATCCTCTGCCAGTCCAGCCACTTCTCCTGGGACTCCAGTCTGATGTTTGTCCAGGGTCCTCCTCAGAATGCAGGGGTCTCACTGACAGAGTCCAGGCCCAAGGAGGAGAACTGACCTGTATCCCTGGAGCCCCATTTGTTGCCCCGTGCAGCTCAAGGCTGCCCCAAACTCCTCCCACCAAAGGGTCCTTCCCTGACCACACTGTCTAGCCAAAGCCTGACATCCACACAGAGCCTGCTCTGCAGGCAGCTATGGCTCTCAGGAGCCCCAGCCCAGAGGTACCACGATTTGGGTAAATAGAACCTCAGTATGTAATCAGCTGGGCAGGTGCTTGCCCAGGTCGGTTGCTGGTGGAAAAATCAGAGTCCAGGACCTGGGGCAGCACATCAGGCTTTTGGTTCTGCCTCAGTACTTCCACTGAGTTCTGGGCCTGAGGAAAACGTCTGTCCAGACATATGTTCTTGGGACATCCCACATGCACTACCAGAATGAGGAGGAACACTGGGCTCTCCCATCTGTGTGGTGGTTACTGAATGCTCCTTCTCAGTGTGGAAAGCATGGAACCCCCAGGCCTGCTCACAGCTTCCTGGGCTCACCCCTAGTGGGCACCACCCAACTTTGAATCCCAGGCAACTCCTTGGTCTGCTTGGTTTGCTCTGGCTTCCCCAGTCTCTAGTCAGGTGCCTGGCACATAGTAGTCACGTAATGAATATTTTTTGAATAAAGAACAATTTGACAAGACAACACCACTTTGCTTAGCTAGATACTTGCAACTTTTTCTTTAATATGGGAAATCACTTTCTTCCATCCCTTTGGAAACCCTCGTGCACTAATATTCAAAGCAGCACTACACACACAAGGCACAGGATCCTGAGATGCTAATTTCTATCCCATAACTGAAAGAGACGACTAGATGTTGCAAGGTTATTCAAAACTCCTGCCCCTTATCCTCTGACTTCTCCTTAGGGGGAAACGGCAGAGGAATACATTTCCTCATCTGTATGTTAAAGCACGGTTGTAATCCACCTATCATGATTGCAATTTTGGGAATCAGAATGGAGATCCAAAACAGCAGTGTGATCTACATTTTAGCCACATATATTATAATAAATTAAGTCAAAGAAAGAGTTCTGCATTAACTATAGCTCTGTTCCTTTAATACCCTGGAAGATTACTGAAGCCACCTTCCAAGCGCTCCGCCTTTCCTGCAGCCCAGGCTATTGCCCCACCGCCTGCAAAGGGAAGTTATGGAGCCAGCTGCCCAGTGACAGCAGCATTGTGCATTCAGAGCACTGATGTGATTAGGCTTCTGTGCCATGGATTTGAAGCAATACAAGAGGAGCTGCCTGGCCATGGGCATGCAGAAGCTTCTGGGAAGAAGTAAGCACCGTGGGCAGCAGATGTAGGAGAGTGCTAGGGTGATATCTGTGGGCACACCGCTTAGTGGACCTGGACCAGGGAGGTGGAGGGAACACACAGTGCAAGTTCTTCAACATCTTCAGGCCTCTGTTTCTACTTCTGTAACATATAGGGCTAGGAAAAAGGTCCAGTTCCCACAGGATATTCAGGTGCTAAATTTGTTTATAACATTTACAAACTTGGGATATTTTACTCACATGTGGTCAGGGTTTCTGGCTTCTCCTAAGATACCGCTATCTCCCAATGCCAGTCCTTGGTCCCAAGGAACAGAGGCTGCTATGGCTGAGCAGTCAGGGCTTCCTCCCCACCCAGCCCCTTCCCCCTCTGAGCTTACTACCTGGCTGGCCCCACCTTTTAGGCATCTCTCTGAATTTGTCATCTCAGCCCAGAGAGTCCCAGGTGCCCTTTCCACCTCTAAAAACATCCTTAATAACCTCAGTTGAGCAAACAAGGCAGAAGCCTCCAGACTCATTCTCATAATTATGATGGGTCTATTATTTCAAAGCCAGCCATGACTGCAGGTCAGGTACTCAGAGAAAAAGGGAAAGAAACAGTCTTTAAAGTGATAGCAAATATCCTTTGATTCTTTGCTATAATACCAAATTGCATCCAGAAATGCTGAAACGTGTGTTCAGAACCTTAGTCAAATTTCAAAGAGGCCTCAGGAGGAAGGGCAGTGATCAGAGAGAAAGGTGGAGCCACCAGAGGGCCAGGCAATTTGAGGACCTCGTTGGAGGACTTAGTGACAAGTCCCAAGCGAAGAGGGTGGTAACACCTTCTCCAGCTGTACTGGGCTAAGGGGTCACTGTCCTTCACCACACCCAGCCCTCACCTATCTGCTTTAGGCCTAAAAGGCCTGATCTTTCTGCCTCCTCGAGAGCTCCCTGCTCTTCCACCTCACCTCTGTGGCCTCGCCTGGCCTCCCCAGCACACCTCCTTCCTCTGAACCTTTTCCCCACATTTTGACACAGTGCCATGCTGCTTTGGAGTGCTCACTAACTTTTATCATGTGTTTTGATTCCAGCCTGCTTACCAAGAGTACCCCGTGAGTTTGCCTGTCTCGCAATCACCAACAAAACGAGGCAAAGGGCTGGCCCACAGAGTCACTCAATAAACACATGTTGGTTGACCTTTCCATTGTGAAAGATGCCATTATTATCTCCTCCAGGGCTTTCTTCGAGTAGAAAGATAGTTCCAACCAAGTAGCTGAAAACACTTTAGACTTTCTGGCCTCATTTCTTGCTGTGTTTGGGGCCCCAGTGTTGTCTTCAATGTTCTCCTCCTGTAACTCCTGAGTTAATTCACCTGACAAATAAGAATGGAGTGCCTGAGACAGTTGTGACGGTACACACAACAGGTCACTGGCTCGTGTGTGGAGAGGCTGACCAAGAGCACCATGATGGACAGTAGACAAGGCATCAGAACTTTCTAGAGTGACCTGTGCATCTTGTGGTGAGGAGCCCAGTTCTCTCCATGGTCCTCATTCATTTTAATGCATTAGGCTACTGCAAGCATGCCAAAAGACCCACCTTTCCTTTCTGCCCTTGCTCCTCTGTATGTAGACAAATCTCTGGGCCTACCTAAGGTTCTCAAACAGGTCCATTTCTGGACGTTCTTGTTTTATTTCTGGGAGCTTCCACGAAGAAGAGGAAGAGTGAGAGGTAATTTCAACTCCACTTCCACTTCGTCCACCATGAATTTGAAGCTAAGGGGTAAGTCCAAGGAAGCCCTCTGCTTTATCAATGACGCTCCTGAGGTGGTGTCCCTGTGGTCTCTCCCAGATCACTTGCTGGATCAACAGCAAGTGACACTTCCAGTGAGGAAGATTAGAGGAGATTTTTACCCTAAAGGAGCTTAACATGCATGAAGAAGAAT
>PVKS010000205.1:0-2500 GCA_004027875.1 Aplodontia rufa | reverse complement strand
GTTTCAGTGATACGGATGCAGACTGTCAGCAAACACTTCTGTTTAATAAACTTCCACTCCTAATGTCCCTTCACAATATTTTCATGTCAGATGTAGTGATGATGCCTTTAAAAGAATGAAATCATTTGTGTGTGCAACCTACCCATCTTGATAAAATCAAGCTCTCAGCCCTTGCCATGTACTACCCACCACAGGAAAATGGAATTTCACCAGTGATAAAAGGAAGAAAGAAATTCACTACTCAATAGGTTTCCACTGATTTCTGCTTCTTCCCCCAATGCAGTCTTTCATAACAAGCCTACTTCAGATCAGATATGCTGGATAAATCATTCTAGACACCTAACGTGCAACATGAGGACTATAGGTAATGTACTGTATTTGGGAATCATGCTAAATGAGTAGATTTTAACTACTCAGGTCACATAAACATAAATGAGTAATTATGCAAGAGGATGAATATGCTAATTTGCTTCACTACCTTAACCTCTCTATATGTATCCACACAAGTATGCTGTATACCTTAAATATGAACAATAATATCTTTTTTAAATCAACTTGCAAGCTTGGTCCTCTCTCTGTTCACTTGGAAAGGATTTCAATGCAGCCATTAAAATCATAACACACATTCACACCCACAGATTTAGTCACTAAGGAAGGGCATAATTTTTGTTTAGTTTACTGCTATTTACAGTGAAGAATAAAAAAATGAATTGATAGGACTTGATTCTTGAAACAAACATCACTTCTTTTATTGAAGGTGTTTTCTCCTGCCAAAGCCAGGAGCAGCCCGGCTCTTCATCACATACTACTTACACATTAAACCAGTGTTCCCTTCTATGCCTGGCCGGCTACCTTCCAGTAAGTGGTGTGCAAAATCTTGCGCTGCCTCACGTCCCATATAATTAAATCAAATTAGCCTCACATTCCTGGTTCTCCACTACCTGTAGCATACATAACTAAGCTTCTTAGCCAAATGGAATTTGGAACTCAGTTTTCTTATCAGGAAAGTGGAGACCTGGTGCTTCCAATCAGGTCTGACCACAACCAGGCATTGGGACTGACAAATAGCATGATAAGATGAGCAAGGGAAGAAAGGTCATGCCTGTGGTCAAAGCCACACCTCTGGTCTCCCTCCTGGATGTGCCTCCCTTCCCAAAGCTGCTTCCCACACCAAGGCTGCCCAAGAAAGAGTCTGCTCTTGCAGCCAGAGGGAACCACCACATGCCTAGATTACGAGACTTTGCTTCTGGTGCCACTTCTCACCATGAGCTTCTAGAAGTTTGGAGCCATGCCTAATATGGTTGTTTTCATGATCAGTTGGTGAAGAGCCAGGTCAAGAGCTTCAGAGATCCTGGTCCCGAGAAGGGTAGGAGTTGTAAAGTAGTGTAAGGTAGGAGTTGCTTGCATCAAGACCCCTTTGCTGGGTACTTCCCTATCCAGACCCTTGGGCCACAGAGCCATAGGACCTGTCCCTCTAAGGACAAGCTAAGGGAGAACGTCACTCATTCTTTCATTGGATTGATATGTATTTACCTCTTATCACTAAGTGCCAGGAACACATTGGAAAATAAAACAGAAGAGGCTCCTGCCCTCATGGATGTTGAAGTCTCAAGGAGAAGACAGACATTAATCAAATGATTACCCAGATAACTAAATATGACAATACCTATGATGGGGGGAGAAAGCATGGGTAACTCTGGGTGCATATACAGATGATCCCATGGAAAACTTGGGCCACCTGCCCATTTTTCTCTGGCTATTTTCACCTGCTGGGTTAAATTAGTCACAACACTGAGCTTTAAATGTTTATACTGGTATAATTTTAACATTCCCTGACTAAAGGTGCTTCAGTTGTTTCTCTTTGAATTGTTTTATCTTCCATTAATCTTTTAACTTTCCCCCTTGCAGCATTCTATTTCTCTTTTGTAATACGTTTTTTGTTAACCCTTGTCCATGTCCTTTATACTTTAAAACTAGGGCACTGGCAAGTTTTATACTTAAAAATCTCTAAGCTCCTGGCCTTCCCTATTCTGAGTAATTTGTTCTTAAAAATGTTGACTGTGGTTTACTATCTGTTACTGGTTATTTGATTTTTAAATTTCATTTGTTCATTCATTCACTCATTCATTTATTTTGCAGGGCTGGGAACGGAACCCAGGGCCTTGCATACTCTAGGCAGGTGCTCTACCACTGAGCGACACCCCCAGGAACCCTATAATTGGTTATTTCAAAGCCTACTATTTTTAATCTTTCCTCTCTTAATCTTATCTTGCTCAACTTTCTCTACATAAGCATCTGGCTCTTCGAGGGTAAATGGATGGTTATGGAAGAGATCATGATGAGTAAAATCAGCTTAACCCAGAGATCTAAGGGTCGATTGTCTCCACTCATCTGTGGAGGTGGGGACTAGACCCTGGACAATGAGAAAGTTGGTCTAGAAACATGAGTTAAATTCAGATAAGATGTAATGCTTTACAATCTAATATTATTTTTAGAGTTA
>PVKS010000204.1:191119-234956 GCA_004027875.1 Aplodontia rufa | reverse complement strand
ATTGCATTGAATCTGTAAAGGGCTTTGGGTAGAATGGCCATCTTTATTATATTGATTCTGCCTAACCATGAGCATGGAATGTTTTTCCATCTGCTCAGGTCTTCTATAATTTCTTTTTTTAGTGTTTGATAATTTTCTTTGAATAGGTCTTTAATATCCTTTGTAAGGTTAATGCCCAAGTATTTCATTCTTTTGGAAGCGATGGTGAATGGGAGAGATTTTCTGATTTCTTCTTCTGTGGATTTGTTACTGGTGTAAAGAAATGCTAGCGATTTGCTGGAGTTGATCTTGTATTCGGCTACTTTGATAAACCCACCTATGAGCTCTAGGAGTTTTCTGGCCGATGTTATTGGGTTTTCTAGGTATAAAATCATGTCGTCTGCAAATAGAGATAACTTGACTTCCTCTTTTCCTATACGAATACCTTTGATTTCCTTGTCTTGCCTGATAGCTCTGGCAAGGGTTTCAAGGACTATATTGAACAAGAGTGGGGATAGCGGACAGCCTTGTCTCGTACCTGAATTCAGTGGAAATGCTTTCAGTTTTTCTCCATTGAGGATAATGTTGGCTATGGGTCTGTCATAGATGGTTCTGACATAGTTAAAATATCTTCCCTTGATCCCTATCTTTTCCAAAGTTTTGAGCATGAAGTGGTGTTGAATTTTATCAAATGCCTTCTCTGCATCAATTGAGATAATTATATGGCTTTTGTTTTTAATTCTGTTTATGTGGTGAATTACATTTATTGATTTGCATATATTGAACCAGCCTTGTTTCCCTGGAATGAAGCCCACTTGATCGTAATGGATTATTTTTTTAATGTGCTTTTGTATCTGATTAGCTAAAATTTTATTAAGGATTTTTCCATCAATGTTCATCAGGGAAATTGGTCTGTAGTTTTCTTTCTTTGATGTGTCTTTGTTGGGCTTTGGAATCAGCGTAATGTTTGCTTCATAGAAAGTGTTTGGGAGTGTTCCCTCTCTAATAATCCAATCGATAAATGGGCTAAAGAACTCAAAAGGAACTTCTCTCCAGTGGAAGTCCAGAAAGCCCACAAATATATGAGAAAATGCTCTACATCATTAGCTATAAGGGAAATGCAAATCGAAACTTCAATGAGATACCACCTCACTCCTTTTAGAGTGGTAAAAATGAAGAATACAAACAACGACAGATGCTGGAGGGGCTGTGGGAAAAGAGGAACACTATTACACTGCTGGTGGGACTGCAAACTGGTTCAGCCACTATAGAAAGCTGTATGGAGAATCCTCAAAAAAATAAGGATGGAACCACTTTATGACCCAGCTATTCCACTCCTGGGAATTTTCCCAAAAGACTTAGAATCAGCGTATTATAGTGATGTGGCTTCATCAATGTTTATAGCAGCTCAATTTACTATAGCTAGATTATGGAACCAACCCAGATGCCCCTCACTTGACGAGTGGATACAAAAGCTTTGGTACTTATATACTATGGAATACTACTCAGCCATTAGAGAGGACGATATTATGGCTTTTGAAATCAAATGGATGGAGATGGACAGAATTATGCTTAGTGAAGTCTCCCAAGCTCAGAGACTCAAGGGCCGAATGGTTTCTCTAATCTGTTGATGCTAGAATTTATGGGGAAGCAGTAGGGCAGACGGCTAACCTAACAAAACCTCAAACTGAATGACTTTTGGAGTAATAGGGGGATAGCTCTCTAGGATACTTGGAGGTGTAGGGAGGGGACTGGGGAGGGGGGAGGGTATATGAAGAACTCATAGGAGTCTGGAGAATGGGAAGATGGGGGAACCATCCCAGAAGCTGATGTCATTCCTCCACGAGCTACCCATTTAACACATGAGTTCTTCTGGGGGAAACTGCAACAGGTGAAACCCAAGGTGGATTATCTATGCTTTGGCATGACCCCTGGATAACAAAGTTTATATACATTGATTGCTACTGTTTTGATAATGTTTCCCCCTCAACTGTATCTCTATATACTTCTAATAAATAAATAAATAAATAAATAAATAAATAAATAAACTTGGGTCCTTGCTCATGCCAAGCAAGCACCACTGCGGAGCCACCCACTCCAAGCCCTCAGTTGACTTTTTAATGTTTCTCAAATGAATGAGTCCACAGAGCACATCTACCTCTTGCCTCTTAAGTCTTAACAATAAACTATAACTATAATTTCTTCCTCATAAATTGAAAGGGAATTACAAAAATTGATTTCTTTTATGAATATGTTTAAATTAATAAATGGTTATTAATACTATATGCATCTTATAATGCTTTAAAAAATGAATAAATTGGTATATGATAATCAGAAAAGAAGTCCAGTTTAATGTCATATAAATAAAAGCTAGCCACAGATAAGTTTATATAATGTATTTTCATTAAATATGAAATTAAAGTATAAAGACGTAGGCTCCAGACACTGTTCTATAGCTCTAGTTCAGTCATTCCCAACTGTACTTGCACATTACAGTCATTTTGGAAGCTTAGAAAAATACCAATGAGGGCTGGAGGGATGGCTCAGCAGTTGGAGCACTTACTTGGCATGGCTGATGATTGGGGTTCAAACCCCAGCACTATATATACAACTAAGTGTTGCAGAAACAAAGGCCAGATGAAAAAGCAATAAAATGTATTCTCTCTTTAGAAATAAAAAAAAACCCACAATTGCAGGCATAGACTATATGATGGCAAGTGTGAGGTCAACCTCAGCATTTTAGTGAAACCCTGTCTCAAAATAAAAAGTAAAAGAAACTGGGGATGTAGCTCAGTGGTAAAACTCCCCTGGGTTCAATCTCCAGTACCAAAAATAAGTGATGACTAAATGACTAGGACCTAAGGTGGAAAATCGAAGACACATCACAGTTTGGGGTAAGGAACTTTGATGGTTTCACAAAATTCCCCATGTAATCAGTTCTACCTAGGTTATATATACTCAAGTTCTAGCCATTTTTGAATGATGTAGTTCCTGGAACCTGACTGTTTTAGTCAACTTTTTTATTGCTGTGACCCAAGGACATAATAAGAAAAATTTTAGGAGGAAAATTTTATATTGAGGGCTCACAGTTTGGGAAGTCTTAATCTATAGAAGGCTGGCTCTATTCCTCAGGACTTCAGGTGAGGCAGAACATTATGGTGGAAGAGTGAGGTGGAGGGAAGTAGCCCATCCATGGCTCCAGGAAGCAGAGAGAGTCTAGATGCCAAATACAAGATATATAAACCACAGGCATGTCCCCAGTGACCCACCTCCTCCAGCCACACCCTACCAGCATACAGTTGCCACTAAATCCCTATCAGCGGATTAACTCACTGATTGGGTTAAGACTCTTATTAACCCAGTCATTTCACCTCAGCCTTCAAGTTGTCATACACAAGCTTTTGGGGGACACCTTTCATCCACACCATAGAATTCTTCCCCTGACCCCCAAGAGTTCATGACAATCTGATAATGCAAAATACGTTTAGTTTATTTTCAAAAGTACCCATAGTCTCAACAGTTCCAAGATTGTCCAAAAGTCCAAGTCCGAAGTCTCCTCTGAGATTCAAGGCAAACTCTTAAGTGTGAACCCCTGTAAAAAACCAAATCAAGTTATATGAATCCAATATATAAAAGTACAAAGTATACTATTCCATTTAGAAAGATAGATGCATAGAAAGAAGGTAGGGGACAAAAAAAAAAAAAGACTGAAATCCAGCTATGCAAACAAGTCCTGTAGTTCCATGTCTGGGATCTGGAGCACATGGCATGATGAAGTTCTGTCCAAAGGACTTTAGTTGCTCTGTCACTATGGCCTTGCTGGTTGCAGTCTACATGGCCATTCTGTTGGCTTGTCTCTTCAGTTCCTGCAGCTTTCCTCGGCTGTTGTTCCAAGGTACTGGCATTTCTTAATCTTGGAGGTCTCATTTACAGCTTCGGCTTCCTCCTCACGTTTCCATGATCACCTTCTCAGAGGCCACTCACAGGGACTCTGACCTTTGGGCACTTTGCCTGACCTCCCAGGCTTTCCTTTGAAATAGTGGTGGAAGCCCCCATAACCCCCTAACTCCAGCATCCTGCAATCCTGCAAAACCAGCACCATGTGATTGCTGCTAAGGTCTGCAGCCAGCTCCAGTGGTAGCCAAGCCTCCAGGTATCATGGCTGCACCAGCCTCTGACTGGATGTCTGAGCATGTTGAAAAACGTTCCTAGCAGTGCCCCCTTCCTTTACAAGCAAGGTGCCTCACTTGCATCTTCTTAAAGGAATTTTTACTCCTTTGAGCTTGAGATGGGTGTGGTTTTGTCAATTCATGAGATGTCCTCAAGCCATTTTTATTTTTGCCTCTGGGCAATATCTTTAGCACTTCTTTCCTGGTGGTGATGTCTTTAACAACAACCACTTCCTTGGCCCCAGTTTTACTCCCACTTTTCAAGTCCAAGTTTTTAAACCTTTTTGCTCTGCTTTGTGATCCAGAATGTCACCACATGTGTGGCTAAAAGCCACTAGCAATATCCATGCCACCGCCTGATATTATGGTGCCTGAAAATTTCTTGCACCAGATTAAGTACATTGCCTTTAAAATCAGGCTCAGAGAAAGTCTCTGGATACCAGCAAATGCACACAACTTCTTAGCCAGAACATAACACAAATGGCCTCTGGTCCAATTTCCAGTACAGTTCTCCTCCTGTGAAACCTCGAGTCCTGTCTTTACTAAGCACAATCCTGTTGGCATTCCAGTCCTCTGAGCTCCTACCAGAATTGTCCATTAAGCTCTGCTTACAACAATCTAAAGCATTTCTGACTTGCGCTGTTAATCATCTCAAAATCCTCCTACAAATTCCAGAAAGCTCCAAAATCTTCTGAACCACATGGTCAAGATAGTCATAACAGTGACCCCACTCCTCGGTACCAATTTCTGTTTTAGTCATCTTTGTCCTTGCTGTGATCAAAGGAATTATAATAACAATTGTAAGGGGAAAAGTTTATTTGGGGGTCTCTGGTTTTGGAGGTCTTGGTCCATAGACAGTCAAATCCCATTTCTCAGGGCTCAAGGGGAGACTGAACATCATTTTGGAAGGCATGGCTCCAGGGAACAGAGAGAGACTCCAGGATAGATACAAAGTATACACCCAAAGGAACATCCCCAATATCCACCTCCTCCAGCCACACCCTCTCTGCTTTCAGTTACCATCTAATTAATACCTATGAAGGGATAGACTAGCTGATTCAGTGAAAGATCTTAACCCAAACATTTCCAATCAGCCTCCCTGGATTGTCTCATCTGAGCTTTTGGGGGGACTATTGTCATCCAAAAATAAAAATGACTTTTCTTTCCATTTCCCCTCTCTTTTCAAGAAGGATTGGAACTATTTCACAGGCTTTACTTTTAGGAATCAATAAGTATACTTATTGTTTTCTTCCTTCCAAATAATTTTGTGACTAGTTTGTCCCTTATGTTTGTAGGCAATGATTTGCCCCCAGTTTGGCTGCTAATCTGAGTTTGTTGATTCTATTTTCTAAACATATTCCTCCCTTACTCTTTCCTGTCTTGTACTCTAGCTTCCACATATGAAAGAAAACAGGTCCTTGAGTTTCTGGGTTTGGTTAACCTCACTCAGCATGATTTTCTCCATTTTCATCCATTTGCCAACAAAGGCCATAATTTCATTCCTTTTAATAGTTAAGGTAAAACTCAATGTTATATATAATAGCTGAGTAAAACTCAACTGAGTAAAACCCAATTATATATACCACAGTTTCTTGATCCATTCATCCAATCATGGGCATCTAGGTTGATTCCATAATTTAGTTATTGTGAATTGTGCTGCTAAAAACATTGATGTAGCTATGTTGCTATAGTATGCTGACTATATCTTCTGGGAAAATACCCAGGAGTGGGATAGCTGGGTCGTATGGGGGTTCCATCTCAAATTTTCTGAGGAGTCTCCATACCGCTTTGCAGAGTGGTTGTACTAGTTTGCAATCCTACGAACAGTGTATAAGGATTCTTTTTTCCCCATCCACTCTCCAGCATTTGTTGTTGTTTGTATTCTTTATCTTTGCCATTGTGACTGGAGTGAGGTGAAATCTTAATGAAATTTTAATTTTAATTTCCCTGATGCGAGAAGGGATATCAAGAGTGATATTGAACATTTTTCATGTATTTATTGTCATTTTGCATTTCTTCTGCTGAGAAGTTTCTATTTAGCTCTTTTGTCTGTTTATTGATTAGATTATTTGTGTTTTTGGTATTACATTTTCTGAGTTCTTTATTTTCCTTGAATACCACATTAAAAGGAAAGCTCTCTTCTGCCTCAGACAGATACTAGAATCATATTTCATGTTTTCTTTTCATCAAATTATTCATTAAAAATTGAGTTTCTATTCACTTATTTTCATATTTTAATAGCAATCTTTCTTTAATATAATATTGACAGAGATTTTGTACTGCTATGTGGCAGATAAATGCCAGTTTGATAAAATAAAGGACAACAACATTCTGCTACTTACTTTTGTACTGCTATGTGGCAGATAAATGCCAGTTTGATAAAATAAAGGACAACAACATTCTGCTACTTACTTTCTTATCTCTAGCAACTTTGAATCTCTTTCTTCATAAGTGAGGATAAAAAAGTGTCTAAAACTCAGAATATTGTTGTCAAAGTGAAATGACATATACACATGGTTGCACCAGTTTCATAGGAAATGTCTAGACAATGGTAGGCAGTATTCTTTTAGTGATCATATAATTATTATTATTATTATGTTGAGTTGGGGTGATATTATGCTCTAACATAACAAAGAATATTTAGAAATACTAAAGATTTTGATATCCACATGGAACCCTTTATAAATCTAAGGGCAACCTTCCCAAAGCTAAATTTTTGGCAGGAATTTGGAATCAATGAGTATCATCAGCTAGTCTTCTATTTTGATATTAATGAGAATCATCGGCCAGGAGAATTTTGAAAAATGAGAGCAATGACATGGTGCATGTGGTAGAATTAAAAATGTAAGAATTATGTATGGAAACACTATAAAGATGCAGTGGAGTGTTTAATTCCATGATCTATCACAAACTCACGTAACAGAATAGCCAGAGACCTTTGTATGGATCTGATTATTTGGGAGTTCTTTTTAAAATCCCACATTTGTTCATTTATTCATTCAACTGTACAAGTGGATTAGAAGTAGATGTGAGAAATTGTACTTGGTGCTACAAATATAAAATGGCAGTATGATAAAAGCTCAAGAAGCATAGTGAAGGGGCTGGAGCAGTGGCTCGGAGGTTACGGTGCTTGCCCGGCATGCGCGAGGACAGAGGTTCAAACCCCAGCACCCATGTAACAAACTAAGTGTCAGAGCAATGAAACCCACATGAAAAACTAAATAAAAAATGTATTCTCTCTCTCTCTCTCTCTCTCTCTCACTGTCCTTCTCTCTTTAAAAAAAAAAAAAGCATGGTGAAGAGTCTATTCAGGAACTTAGAATCTGACATGCTATGCTGTTTCCAGTGTAGTGATATCAAGCATGTTCCAGTGAATTGTATGGACAGCTGACACTATTTGTGCAGCAAATCACGTCATACTTCAATCTATGTGACTTTTGCCTTGAAGTTAAGAGGAGATTTTAGTACTTTTTCAGTGTATTTAACTAAAGGTCTCAAGACACTATTAAAAAAATTAAAAATGCTGTATTGATAAGACCTTAATCATCAAAAAAACAAAAAAAAAACCCATTAATAGTAGCTACACCATTGGGATGGCCTAGTTTCATACCATAAAATTTCATTTCCCCTAGGGTACCTTGTTCCATTGCTCAAACTGTAAGAAATGGTACAGTCATTGAGAAACTCAAAAGTAACCTCAACCAAAATTTTTAGTCCAATTAGGCTTGTGTTAGCTCTTTGGTTAGTCTTATATTTTTTTATGTAAGAAAATCCATTTAAGGTCAATTGGGTATTATTTTTTTTCTTTTTTGGTTTTGTTTTATTTTTTTGGTGTAAGGGATTGAACTCAGAGGCACTTAACCACTTAACAACAGAATTACATCCCCTCACTTTTTTTTTTTTTTGACAGTGTCTTGAAAGTTGCTTACAGCTTCTCTAAGTTGCTTAGGCTAGCTCTGAACTTGTGACTCACCAGCCTTAGTTGCCGAGCTGCTGGGGTTACAGGTATGTGCCACCACTCCCAGTTTTCCTGTCTTTTAATTCCTCACCTTCTCACAGGGGTGTCACTTTCACCAATGTGAGGCATAACAATAAGGTAGAAGAAGGGGATGATCAGGGTGAGAGAAGTGAGTGAAAGGGAGTTACTAGGGAATGAAATTGATCAAATAAGGGGCTGGAGCAGTGGCTTGATAGTACGGCGCTTGCCTGGCATGCACAAGTACACGGGTTCAAACCCCAGCACCCACGTACACAACTAAGTGTCAGAGCAATGAAAGCCATGTGAAAAACTCAATAAAAATTGACTCTCTCTCTCTCTCTCTCTCACTGTCCTTCTCTCTAAAAGAAAAAGAAATTGACAATATCTGCATGTGTCAGTATACCACAGTGAAATTCACTATTCTTTATAATTAATATGCACAAAATAAAAAGTAAGATTCAGCTAAACCCCTTTAAGCCATTTAGTCAAGTCCCTAATTCTGGACTTTACTTTGATATATATATTTGTTTTTGATTTTGGTTTGGTTTTCATCCACAGTTCCAGTCTCATTACTCCTGTTGCCTTTGTTGTCTCCCAAGGCGCTGGAATAATCAATAGAGAAGCGCTTTAGGCCTCAGAAAGCAGAGTCTCTCTCTGGGGAAACACTCCTGCTTCCTATTTACCTGCTTATTTTTCTACTTAATGAGGCCTTAGAAACTACAACTCCTTTTCCTGAAGGTGAGTTACAGAAACTAAAATGTACTCTAATCTTTATTTTGTCATGGAGTTAGCCACAGAAAAATTATCTGATGACTAGAATTCCTTTTCAGAAGGGGTCCTGGCCGGAGAGGAAAGAAAGCTGCACAGATACCAAGAGTGATCTGAGCAGACACCTTGCTGTGTCCCCACGTGGTCTGTTAGCATTGGGTCATGGCCTTTGTGATCAATCACATTGTGGCACAGTTGTCCAACCTTTATGAACATGCAGAGGAATCTCCATAGAAACCCAGTGAACAGAACTTTAAGAAGTTCTGTACAGCTGAGAACATGAAGGCTCACAGGAAGACAAATGAGAACTCGTTGGAACCAGAGGTATCTCTTCTTAAATGCATCCTTCAAAACTTTCCTTTATGATCAACCAGTAAATATAGGTATAGTGCTTCTATGGGATCTTTGTACCACACAGTCAGACCTGAGGTAGGGATCCAGCAAACCCCATTGGTAGCAGGTCAGAAGTTTTGGAGTCCAAACATGAAACTGGGTTTGAAGTGAGAGTGGTATGAGGACTGAACCCCACCCTGCAAGATCTAAATCTATTTCCTGGTGGCCAGTGTCAGAGTCGAATGGGATTAGAGGATACTCTGCTGTTGTCTTCTGCAGAACTGTTTGCTGCTTAGAGAAAGAGCCTGCCTGACCTTTTGAGGTTACAGAAATCTTCATGTTGACACTTTTTTTCCTGGCAAAGGGACTTGTTAACATTTTGCATGGTCAGTTGCATGGTCAGGGTACCTTAGTTAAGCATGTGATTCTGGATAGGCAGCATCACTATTACTAGACATGCTGGAGTTTGCTTAGTCCCTTGTACACTTTTTCATGTCCTTACTTGTATGCTTCTATTGGGTGAACAGTTATTTGAATAAGCAGTCAATTGATTAGTTTAAATCAGTTGTTCATTATCAATGAATTACAAATCTGACAGAAGCCAATGAAAAAAAATTGTTTCTTGTTGCTTATATTAACGGTATTTCTTCTGGTTATAAATCAATTAGTCCAGTAAAACATTAGGAGTTTATAGTCATAATTGGAAGTCAAGTATTAGAATTATTGAGCTGAATGCCTTTCTCATCCAGTACTGGGTATCAAATCCAGGTCCTCATATATACTAGGCGAGTACTCTATCACAGATTCACACTCCAGCCCTTGAAAAATTTTTTAATTGGTGGCTTCTTCAAAGCCAACTGAGAATATTTAAAAACCGATTAAGTCCTGAATTTTCAGTTCTGTGACTATTTCAATGAAGTTAACAAGGTGCATTGAAATAGCTTGGAAATCTGATCTTGGGATAATATACACTTTGCAAGTATACTTCATATGTATACTGTATATGTATATAAAGTGTATATACAAAGAAATATATATTCACTTGTATATGGAAATATATATTTTTTCATATGCTTTAATCATTATCCTTATAATTTTCTCAAAATAATCAAACTCTAAAAGTATAATATATATAAATATGACAATAAGTAGTATATTTGTTGCTCAATTAATTTTTATAGGTATCCTATATATAGGATGATGGGCATAATTTAATTTTATACTCTATAAAAGGTGATTTTCTATTTCTGAAGAAATGTCTTTCTTTAACTTATAAATTACATTAAGATAAAGTTTTATTTAAGCAAATTTAAAGTTGAATTGAAATTCTTTTCTAGATTACCAGCTGTTCTGGCTCAGTCAGTTGGCTTTTATATTTTGTCAGATTTACGAGTCCATGAGTAGCTCATCTGGTTGTAGATTTTTTAGCTAAAGTTCTCTTTTTCAAATGGTTCCAGCTAAATCATTAAGCAAAATGTATAAGGGGAAAACTTTGTTGTTTTTTTAATACTTAAAATATTTTCATCTTCACTTTTTTTCTGATGTGCGTAAAGAGATTTGTATCTCATACTTTTAATATTGAGTAAATTTATTGGTTTCAATAATATTATATTGAGTTGTATTGATTTCTAGGCTAGATTGGGTTCAAAGTCTTTAGTCATTATGTCATCTGTGTGTGTGCCAGGTGTTTTAGGTGAAGCCACATCTGGGTTTAATTTGCCCACACTATTCAATGTATTATCCTGTTACAATTTCTCTCTTACATAAATCTATGTTGATGGTATGTTTGGAACTACTGAAATTTTTGAGAAGGGTGACAGGCAGTGTATGTGCCATGAAGCCTGGATCCATTAAGCTCTTGATTTTTTGCTATTGACAACTCCAGTGAATTTTTCATTTCAATGCTTAGATTTTTCAAAACCAAAATTCCATTTTGTTCTTCTCATTAATAATTTTTATTCTCCATTAATGTATTCTGTCTGTTGAGGCACTGTCATTGTATTTCATTTAATTATTTAAACATGATTCTTTAGTTATTTTAAATTTATTTGTAAGACTTTCTTCAAAATCTAAGTCCAATGCCTGAGGTTCCTCAAAGAGTTTCCATTGACTCATTTTTCTTTCCTGTACATGTGCAAACTTCTTTTCTAAGAACTGTATATTTAACATAACAAATTGCACCACCAGGTTCCAGTCTGCTACCATTGCAGGTAGTTGCCCATGCTTATTTGCTTAGTATCTTGTCTCCACTGATTCTCTGAGACTGTTCCTTGTGAATGTGTACAACTAAATGCTCAGTTATTTGAATGTTTACATATTCTTATTTTTGTCTACCTTTCTAGTTCTCAATATATATGACTTTGTTTTCCAGTTTATTTTGCAAGATTACAAAAATTCAATTCATTTGTTTCTTATATTGACCTCGTATCTTGTGACCATAATGCATTTCCTTTTCAGTTATAATGATTATCATTTAAACTACACATTTCTTAGGTTTTTTACATGAACTATCTTAGCCATCTGCTAATAGAGATGATTTCCATTTTCTTTTTCAATCTTTAATACTCTCTCATCCTGTCCAATGCTTTTTTATTTCTTATCTTATTTCACCAGGAACTTCTCATCATATGGAAATGCAATCAAAATTATACCATGAATTATGTTAGCTGTAAATATTTTTCTGTAATCAGTTTTCATTAATAACTTAAAAAGCTTCACCCCTTTTTTCATGCTTGTTTCATAATTACATGTGTGTAATATGTTTGGCATTGTTTTAAACATTTTGTACATAAGTATCATTTAGTAATCACAAACAACATGCTATTTTACCCTTTCTATGAATGAGATAATTAAAACAACAGAGAATATATGTGATTTTACAAAGTCACTAAATTACTATTCCAAAAAATCTGACTTATACACAGTTGTCTATCTCTTGGATCTTGGAATGAGGACTGAGGACTGAGGCTCTAAAGACTCTTCCATGGCTCTAGTCTAGTTATTCCCTACTGTGGTTGTACAGTATGTAATTTTGGAGGCTTAAAAAAAATTCTGGACTGGAGGATGAGGCACAAGGACAGCAAGTCCAAGGCCAGGCTCACATCTTAGTGAGATCCTGTCTCAAAATAAAAAGAAAAGGGACTGAGAAGAAGCTCAGCGGTAAAGCTCTCCTGGGCTTGTCACAGGAAAGTGGGGAGCTGAAACCCCAAGCCTTGGTTCTTGTGTTCCCACAAAAGA
Organism: Aplodontia rufa; assembly: GCA_004027875.1. Taxonomy (NCBI): domain Eukaryota; kingdom Metazoa; phylum Chordata; class Mammalia; order Rodentia; family Aplodontiidae; genus Aplodontia; species Aplodontia rufa. Next base: position 222,491 of record PVKS010000204.1, on the reverse strand, counting down.
AAATTTAAAGTCAGACACCAAAAGTCATGCAAATGAATTTTATTATAGGTGGAAAGTAAAGTGAAAGGAGAATAAGGCTCAAGCAGAAAGCACTCTCAAGAGAGAAAATGAGCTGTCTTGAGCAGAGAGTGACAAAGGAGATAATGCTGTCTCCAAATTGATTCCTGTTTTATGGTTGACTTGAAAATTGGGGTCCTCCTTCAGCAGCCTTCACCAATCAGGTGTTCAACTCCTCCTTCATCTCAGGTAGTGGAGTTTTTGACCTTACTTAGCTGGTCCTCTCCGGAACTGTCATGGTAGCCATCCTATTTAGGGGGGACTTCATCTACAAGTCAATCCCATGTTAATGTGGGCATTGGAGTCAATAGCAGTCAAAATTTACTTCAGTGTGCCTGTGCTATTAAAGAATATACCCTTCTGAGCTAGTAGGAGACACCTGGTATGGTAGTTTTTAGTTTCATCTCAATTTGTATGGGTCCTGTCAAGCGATGGTCCCATAGATCATTTGTTCTTGAGGTATTCTCCCTCCCTGTTATCTCTTTTGCTTTTGTTTATCCTCAACATTTGTGTATACTAATGTTTTCCATAGCTTATCTGCCTTGTCAGTAGCGTAAAGAAAACTTAAAGAGTAAACCCTTAGCCTTGTCAAGCATTTCACTGCCCATTGCTAGTTAATACCTAACATGTTCAGTCTCCAGCCAATGACTACCAAAGTCTACATATCTTGGAACTAATGTGGAAAATCAAAACCAAACCAAAATTTTGCGGAAGGAAACTTGAAACTGAGGGTTTCACAAAATGCTCCAAGTGTCCTTATTTACCTAGGTTTACAGTGTATTGATGTTTTAGCTGTTTTGTACAGTGTAGTTACTGGAACTAGACTTTTATTTCCTTCTCTTATTTTCAAGAAGATCTGGAAATATTTCATACTTCATCTAATTGGGTATCTAAAAATATCCATATCATTTATTCCCTTCTTTATTGATTTGTGAATTGACTGTCCCATTATTTTTGATTTAGGCATAACTTTGATAATGTTCACAACAGGCAAGTTCCTGATCATTACCAGGGCACATAACTCTAGTGACTATTCTTTCCTTATGCAGAGATCTTAAAAACAGACTCATCAACACAGTGGAAGTTCACAACGAAGAAGAGTAAGCAAGACAGCTGCTGTGTCCTTTTGCACACTTCTTTTTCAGGAGGGTAAATGGGGCATAAGCTGTGCTGGCTGTACCTACAAATTGCTGTCAGGACTTCTCTAGGTCAAGTCCTCCTAATGATAACTGCTTCTGCTTCTCTGAAGGATAAACAAAACACTCAAAAATGGGTGTACTCCTAAATGCAACAACTGAGATTGTTATCTTAAGCATTTTTCATTTGCTTTGGCTAACATGCTTATTTCTTGTTGACACTAGGTGTGCTCTCCCGGAATGAGGAGTAAGGAATAGAGATACTCAGGTGTTGTAACTCTTCTTTCTCAAGTGGGAGGATGCAGGAAATGGTCCCTCTTTCCAGTTCAGTTCATTGGAATTTGATGGGGCTGTGTAAGTATTCTGAAAGTTTCTCTACAACATTCTTCCAAGGAAACTGAAGAGGGCCAATGGCTAACTTCTCACTGAAGACCACAGGGGTTTTTGTCATTATGTTGGCATTTCATCTTTCTTTTGGTGAGTACATTTTCTGATTCTGTGCACATTTCCCATATCCTACAAAATGCAGGACAAATTGGATGTCACCTAAGAATTGGCTGTTTATTTTGTTTAGTTTCCTTGTACTGGTAAACCAAGGAGAACACAGTGCCCATGTCCCTTTCAAATTACATTGATGAATTTTCCCCCATATTGTAAAAAAAATGCTAAATCATGAAGTGGGTATGAATGGCCTCTGAATTGTGGGTCATGGGACTTTTATCTCTTTTGCCAACTCTGGAGCTAAAATACTTCAGCTAAATCCTTCCCCTGTTTTGGCAGTTCATATTTCCAGAAGGATTTGATAGAATAGTCTCAATGATTTCAGATCTGAGAGTTTTGCTTATCAATTTTCACATCAAAGTATTCCATCAAGTGAATCCTCATGGATAACTCCAGGAACAATTAGACTACCTTACAGCTTCCGATTGTCTATTGCTTTCATTGTGGGGTGGTGAATGTTGGCATTGGGAAAAGCACTGACAATTGAGCAGGCAGCTTGAGTCTGAGTAGTCCCCTTCATATATGGGTGACCTCATATTAGTCATTGTCTTTCTTAGGCTCTCATTCCCTCATGTGTAGAATGCAAACAACAAAGAAAATGGTATGTTCAAGAGAGGGTGTTGAGATTCAAAAGAATCTAATACATTGGAGACAGAGTTCGACATACTGTAAGAATCAGCACTGCTTACAGTTTTACAATCTGACTTTCCCATATGCATCAGTGCCAGGATGGCTCATTTCAGGGCTCTTGGCCTCCTCATTGAATGTGTGCATCATTTCTTCTCATAATAGATGGGACCTTATCAAAGGAGCTGCCAATCATTATTCCTTTTCATTTTTTTTACAGATTTTGCAGTGTCTCGGGCTTTTCATTATAGGACAGATGTAAGTTACTTCCAATTTGCGAGGTTGTAAATGCTTAACATTAAAAACTTGAATATTAACTGCTATAAGGTAAAATGCTCAAGGCACAAATGACGCATTATGAAATAAATCCCAGTTATCACCTCACTGTAGAAGAACATACAGAAACTCCAACACCCCAGAAGTGGTCTTACTCATGTAGACAGTCCTCCTTATTTATGAAATATATAGAATACTATTAGTCTCATGTACAAGAGTTAATTCAATCCTTTGTATTTCAGCATTTAAATTGTTCCAGGGTTCTCCATCACCTTGTGTATACAAACTTTCAAAGTAAACTTCTGAATGAGGGAATGGTAGAAGAACATGTAAAAATATATCTGTTGTTGTTTGATATTATCATGAATTTAATCACATGGGAAAAAAAAACTTACAGGAGAGACATATTAGATTGCATCTTGATTTTAGAGAAATTCATCCTTGTTTGGTGTCTGGTGTTTCTGTTATTTCAATTTTTGCTTAACTCTAATATGTTGGGAGTTTTTTATAGTTAATCTTCATCTTCTTTCCAAATAGGAAGTAAGTCTTCCCAAAATCATTTATTGAGAGGTCCATCTTCGCTCCAGTGATTTGAAGTGCTACCTTCATCATACATTAACTTCCAATGACCTTGATTTATTTATGGACTTTTTAAATTATCCTTTATGCCTGGTATTTGACTTATAAAACATATTTTTTAGAGAGAGAGGGAGAGAGAGAGAGAGAATTTATTCAGTTTTTCATGTGGCTTTCACAGGTCCAACACTTCATTATGTACATGGTGCTGGGGTTTGAAACCCGGGTCCTCGCGCATGCCAGGCAAGGGCTGTAACCACTGAGCCACCGCTCCAAACCCATTATAGCACATTTTAAATTCTGGAAAGTTTATACCATGTTTCAATATCCAGCAGAGCAAATTCACCTAGTCTACAGGTTTTATTTTCCAGTATTTTCTCATCTTTAAATGTCTATTCTTTCTTGTGAATTTAGAGATGTCAGTTAACTCTGTTGAAGATGTTCAGTACTCTTAACTGAAATAGATCTTTCCAATTTTCTAAAAATTTATCATATTGTCCAGCACTGTTATATTTCATGTGAGGTTTACACATTGCTCATTAAGTATGTTCCTAGTTCTTTTATCTGCTTTTTGTCAAATTAAAGAGGTTTATTCATGATTCATTTTATCTTCCAAATGATTATTCTCACTCCAGGGAATCACTAATATAATTTCTGCTTATAGATTTACTTTTTCGACATTTGTAAGAAATTGAATTGTATGATATGTGCTCTTTGTGATTGTCTTCTTTCACTTAGTACAATCTTTCCAGATTTATCCTCATTGCTGCATCAATCATTAGTTCATTTCTTTTTATTACTGAATGATTTCCTCATTGATTGATGACACTGTTTTAGTCAGCTTTTCACTGCTGTGACTAAAGGACCTGACAAGAACAATTTTGGGAGGAAAAACTTTATTTAGGGGCTCACAGTTTCAGAGTTCTGATCTATGTCCGGAGAATACTGGCTCCATTCCTCAGGGCTCAAGATGAAGCTGAACATCATGGCAAAAGGCATGGCTCTAGTAAGCAGAGCTCAAGTTGTCACATCAGGAAGAAGAGCAGAGAGAGAAACTCCATGCCAGATACCAAATATATACCACAGAGGCACACCCTCAATCACCTACCTCCTCTAGCCAAACCCCACCAGCTTTCATAACCATCATGTCACCTCAGCCTTCACCAATTGTTACACATGAGGTTTTGGGGGACTCCTCACATTCAAACCGTAACAGACATGTAATCATTATTTATCCATCCATCAATATACAGACATTTATTTCCACTTTTGTGTATTATCAATAATTTTAAAGGTTCCAATGCATTCTAACCAGGAACACATTATTTAAGAATCCACATAATAACACATTGTAGGAGCTGGAGTGGTGGCTCAATGGTATGGTGCTTGCCTGACATGCGTGAGGACCCAGGTTCGAATCCCAGCACCACATACACAACTAAGTGTCGTAGCAATGAAAACCAGACAAAAAACTTAAATAAAGTTGATTCTGTCTTTTTCTCTCTCTCCCTCTCTCCCTCTCTCTCTTTCTTTCTCTTAAAAAAAAACAAATTGTATCGAAACTCTTAGTTAATGCATTCAAAGATGGCTTTTTATGGATATTCAGAAAGAAAGAATGATTATCCAAAAATGAATTAAAATTAAATTGTCACCTAATTCTTCAACTTCAACAATGGAATACGTGCCAATATTTAACATAAATCCAAAAATCATAGATAATATGTTAGTATTCAAAGTGCATCAATGTTTATAAATATTGTCAAAGTTGAAGAAAATTTTTCTGGTAACTATCTATGATGGACTCAAATTGGCACACTATGTATTATACTAAGGTTAAAAGTTATAGAATTATATTATTTCAATAAACAATTACATAATCTTTTAATGAATTTGACTTGTATTTGATAAAATATTTCTGGCAAACAAATATATTGTAATGCTTATGAATATAAATCTATATCCAAAATTAAATAGTACAGAATCTTACAAATAACTACATACATGGTGAAACTATAGAGAAGAGGAGGAGAATGATGGATAATATAACCTTGAAGCTAATGATTACCTCTAAAATGTGAGGGCAACAGAATTTGAGGAGAGCACCTGGTAATGGTTTCTGTTTACAGTGGGGTTTATTTTGTGATGGACTTACAATTAAAACAAATAGATACTTTATTGTCCTTTTCATGTATGGCATTTCACAATAAATTAAAGAATGTATACTCTCTGATTTTATCTTATTGTTTCTGAATTTTACAGCCTGGCTGTAGAAGTTACACAAAGCCACCATTTCCTTGTGAAAAGATATATAAACCAGTTTGTGCAACTAATGGCAAAACATATAGTAATTATTGTACATTTTGCATTGAAAATAGGTAAGAGCACATTAGTATACATCTGCTCCTCTTGTTGAGCACTATGCTAGGAAATACTGCTTCTCTTCATCTACAATCATATGCATAGTAATGATCTGTTTTATTCCTGTTAAGCATGAAGAGACGTGATTCAGCTTTACTCTTCCACTTCTCTAATAGGTTAGCTTGAGCTATAAGAGTGGTGCTGCCTTGTTTCCAAGTACTTAGATCAATTAAGCATACTTAATTTAATAACATATTTTATAATTACTAGTGGTAGAACAATATGCTGTCAAGTGGGAGACTCAAGTAAACTGTTGATTGCTCTCCCTCATCTACCTCAGGTCTGGGTGGGTCCCTACACTTAGACAGGACTGAAAAAGTAGCCCCACAGCAGGACAGTGGATATGTGAAGGGTCTGGTGAGCAACTGAGCACACCATGTGAAGAGTACAGGAGCTCCATTTTATGTCTGTTGAAACATTTAGGCATGGGGAAGCCTATGGACACCGTGAGACAGCTGACATTGCTTTTTGTCTTTCCCCTCTCTCTCTTCTACAGACACAGTCATGGCGAAATTGCTTTAAATTATATTGGCACCTGCTGATCCTTGTGTTATGATGCTGTATGTTCACAGGAGTCCTCTTACAATCCTATTCCGTTCCTGGATTGCATAGAACATTAGCCTCTAATTTCTTAAAGTCCTAGTTAATAGGTGAATCCTGTTTGGGAACCCAGAAGAAGCTATAAGAATCGGAAAATCTTTAAAATTCTCAAATTTTATCATTTCACATTTTTAATTCTGGCAGTGTACAAATATTTAATGATAGTATGAAAAAGTATTAGTTTAATTATGCATTTATAGCCTGAAACAGGACATTTCTCAATCATTAAATATTTTTAATACATGGTACATAGTATTTCATTTATTAAAGTAACCTTTATCTTAGTGATTGTATAATAGAGTCACACATGTAATATACTGGTAAGTGTACTCAGAGCAATGTTTCCAAACTTGCTGATTGTATATATGAAAAGTATAAATAACAGAGATTCTCCCTGTTCAAAAGCATCAAAATCTTCAGGACAAAGGACTGGTTCTTCAAGAAAAATCTTAACCAGGGAGCAATGTTACACATTTTAATTCCTAAAGTAATTTCAATATTGAAAGCAATGAAGAATCTATACATAAGCATGGGAAATTTTTACTGTATTTGTTAGGGTACAGGTTAAGCCAACAGAACAGACAAGAAGGAGGACACTAGAGTAAAATAAAGAAATCCCAGTCGGAGGGATAAGATTTCACAAAGAACCATTCAAATACAAGTTAAAAGAAGGGCTAAAGGAAGTCTAGTAGAACAAAGAAAGCAGGGTGTAGAGGGGAGGAAGGAAGGTTGGAAAAAAAGTAGTGTTATGGGTGATCAGCAGAAGCAAGGGACCAGGGGACAGGAGGAGGATGGAGGTGGTGTACTGGGGGTGGAGGAATATTGGCCAAATTATAGGGTTGTATTGTGTGCATGTATGGATATGTAAGGACAAATCCCAACATTAGGCACCAACAAAAAATAAAATAAAAAAACAGACACAAGGAGCTTTCCAATTGGAATTTTACCCTTTTTTCCCATAGTGGCAAAGGGCTCAAGACTTGAGTTAGAGGTAACTACTGTCCATTACTCAGGACTTCCGTTTTTAGGTACCACATGTATAGTAGTTCATTAATGTCTGTCAGCTAAAGAGAATTATGCTTAAGTCGAAGTCCAAATGCATATTTAGGATATATTTAATGAAAATAATATATAATTAATATTGAAAGCAACAATATACCATAATTTCTATGTTGGGTTCACAGCACTATCCCATAAATATCTGTAGTAATGGAAGCAAAAAATTTGAAAACTATTGAATTAATGTCTCATGTACCTACTCTTTCTATATCCACTATCATGAAACTTTCCTGGGCAACCATAATTTGGCCTCAGATATATGTGCTTTGAACCAAGTAGCTTTCCTTTCTTTTGTACAGATCTTACACAAGAGATGTCTTGGCAAACATTAATATGGTTACATAGGGATTTGTTCATTGAGAGTTGACATGTTTACTAAACATCCACTATGTGTCTGGAAATATGCATAATGCTAATGGTAAGCAAAGCAAGGTTTGGTTGCTCTCCTTAACCTTCTGATACTATACTGGGCCAATTTATTTTCCAATAGTAAATGAGCAACTACTCAGTATCAAGAGGTCTGCTGTACAGTTTCACAAATATTTATATTTTAATTCTTGCGAGAACTGTTTATATAGCACCTCAGAAAATATAACATAAAATAGGAAAATTCAAAATAAAAGCAAGAAATAATGTGTTTTGCTTTTCATGCTGATGCAATTCCGCCATGTGGTTGACACAGTACAAAGGAAATTGTGTTTTATCAGAAGGGCCATTTCCTTTGAAGTAAACACAGCTTTGTGTCTAGTTAAAGAGTTAAACAAAACAACTTCCAGAGAACATCCTGAGTCATATTTTTCAGATGAGTGTAGGTTTGTAAATTTAGTTATTTGGGTAATGATATGTTTTCAGAATTGAAATGCTATGAGCTTTTCTGTCTGATTTACACAAAAATCAAATTCATCAACTGACCAGTCTTCCATCCATGCCAAACTAAAAGGTGTAATTGCATCTTGTCTGCCTCCATTTATCAGATCAATGTTTAGCTGGGCTTTTCCCCTTTTTAGTTTTACTTATCAAACTTCTTTACATATTCTAGATACTAGTTCCTTGTTAGATATATAATTTCCATACATTTCCCTTTCTGTAAACTTTCTCTTTTTTCTTTCTGCCTCATTTCCTTTCTTCCTTCCTTTGTTCTTCCCTCTTTTTCTTGCTTTCTTGATTTTTCTTTTGTTTTACTTATTCTTTTTTGCAGTGCCGTGGATTGAATCCAGTGCCCCATACATACCAAGCACTCTATCACAAATGTACATCCCCAGCCACGTCTCTCACTTTCTTGAGGTGCCCCTGGAAACACACACACAAATTGTGATAATGTCCAAATTATCTTTTTTGATGTTTTGTTTATTATACTTTTGATGATGTCATGAAGAATCTGTTGCCAAATTCAATGTTACAAAGTTTTATACCCTTGGATTTTCTTCTAAGAAATTTGTTCTTATACTCATTTTTAGTTAATTTTTATATATAGTTGTGAGATAAGTGTCCAACTTTTTATTTGTAAGCCATTATTCCTAATTTTCTTACTGAAAATATGACAGCCAAATTTACACATGTGCATTAAAATTAGTGGGAAATCATAATCTAGATTTTATATATTATATTAAATAATATATTATAATTGTTAAAAACCTTATCATATTACATAATTATGTATTATAGACTACATTTAAGTTTTTATGTTCCACATCTGGTATGATGGGAAAAAAATCTGTTAGTGTGTCTATCCAGTTATCTCAAAACCATTTGTTGAAAAGCCTGTTTTTCCCCATTGAATGTTTTTGATATTCTCATTGAAAATAAGTTCAACATAAGAAAATCATCAAGATAATGCAATAGAAAGCCTGAATCCTTCTTCCCCACCCACCTCCTACACTTCAACATCGAAAATAATAAAGGAGATTATCTAAGGTGAGCATGAATCCACCAACACTGAAACCAGGAGGAGAACTGAAGACACTCTCTCCTCCAAAGCCCCATTCAGGAAATCTCCATATAATTGTGAGTTAACCTCCATTTCTCAGATTCTCCCTGAGAATGAAAATAAAGAACAAGACCATGCATTCAAAACTTATTTTTTGGGGGGACTCCATGAGGTACTGTCTCCTGGCTTACCTCCCTCAGAACATTGATAATATCTGATATACTATTGACACATGAGAAGTGTGGAAAACAAAGACTGAAGTTTGAAATGTTCTAACATATGCCTCAGCCACATTACCTGGCTTAGGCTGAAGTGTGTGGTCAAGGAAAAAACCCAATCTGCAGCTTGTCTTTAGTGAGGGAAGGAAAGGAACAGTCTCTGTCCCTCTGTCCAACATTCGGACTGTCCTGGGACAATGACAAAACACTGACTTCTATTTTGCCTATCCCTGGGCTGGAAGATAACTGGCACACTCTACAAACCTGAGGATAGAGACAGCAATGTGAAGCAGAACAAAGGTTTGAGACACACCTAGCATCTCCTATTGGGCTGCCTGGTGAGAGTATTCTCAAAACAAGGACAGTCAGCAAAGACTGGGAAAGGTGCCTGATTTGCATAGTGAGCTGACAAACTCAACAAGGTCAAGAGAATAATGAACGAACAAAATGGTAATTTCAGGAGCTGGAGCAGTGGCTCAGCAGTTATGGTGCTTGCCTGGAAAGCACAAGGATACAGGTTTGAACTCTAGCACCACACACACAATGAAGTTCAAAGCAATGAAAGCAACATGAAAAAGTTGATTCTCTCTTTCTCTCTCACTGTTCCTCTCTTTCTCTTGAAAAAAAGTAATTTCATTCAAAGAAATAGTAAAACATTAAAAAAGTATGAAATTACAGAGCAGAAGAATGCAATAACTTACCTGAGATATTCATCAGAGAAGTTCAAAAGCAGATTATATCAAAAAGAAGAAAAGATCCATGTCCTTACTGTTTGGGATACTATAATGAAATACCATAGCCTAGGTAGCGTATGAACAGCTAAAATTTCTTTGTCAGCATTCTAGAAGCTAGGAATTCCAAGATATGGAGCTGGCAGATCCAATGTCTGGTGAGGGCTCATTTGTTGATTCATCTAGTATTTTCTTGCTGTGTTCTCATATGGCAAAAGGCATGAGCTAGATCTCCATAGTCTCTGAAGGGCACTAATTCCTACCGTGAGGGTGCTATCTTCAAGACCTAATAACCGTCACTAGGAGACTTCACCTCATCTTACCATCATTTTGTGATATTAGAGATATTATATCAATGAATTTTGGGAGACACAAACACTCAGACCATAGAAATAAGCAGATATAAACATAGATATTAGAAATTATCCAATTGCATTATCATTAAAAATGAAAGAAAAAGTATATAGGAAGCTTGAGGGATTAATGGAAAGTCATCAATTAAACGAATATGTACACTAGGGAGGTCTACAATAATACAGAGCAAATGGGGTGCTTATTCAAAGAAATGGTAGATGAAAACTCCCCAAATATGGAAAAAGAATAGTTATCTAGATACAGGAATCTTCATAAGCCATGAACAAGATGAATTCAAAGAAATCTACACCAAGATGTATTAATATCAAATTATCAAGAACTGAAAGCAGAGTGAATATTAAAAGCAACAAGAAAAAAATTACTCCTCACAATGGTCAGTTTTTGCTGCAGACACATTTCATGTTAGAACCTAGTGGGATGATACCCTCAAACGTTAAACTAGCACCAAAGATTACTATGACTAACCAAGCTACCCTTTAAAAACTACCCTTAAAAATAGCAGCAAGAAGACTTTCCTAGCTAACAAAAACTGGTACCTGCCTTATAGAAATGCAAAGATTTCTTTCAATTGAAATGAAAAGATACTAAAGAATAATACAACAGCATATGAAAATACAAAATTCACTAATAAAGGTAATTGTAGAGATACAGAATGTAATTTAGAGTTATGGGTAGAGCACTTTTTAATTGCAATATAAAAATAAAAAATAAAATTATAAATGTTTAAAGATGTTAAAGGTGCATAATGTGAACAGATATAAATTGAGACACTGATATAATATGGAAGGAAGTAGTTTTATATGAAATAATAGATAAAGTGCTGTCAATATGAAGTAGATTAGTGTAACTTTATGAGTCAGTTGTGTAGTCTACCAGTTGAGTAAGGAGTGAACACACACACATGCACACACACAGTCATGCATGTGCAATGCAGCACATATCTAAGATCAACTCTTAATTCTCAAAAAATAGATAATATAAAAATACATTTATGCTATTTTAAACCAACTTATTTTAGGCTCTGATTCTTAAAAACATTTAAAAGGAAAGTAGTTTACAATTTGTATTTTAATAGAATGAATTGAGAAAATAAATAGATAAAATATCACATGGTATTATACACAGTGTCACTGAAATTAGTGAAAGGCTTATTTTGTAGATGTGAAATAATATTGGAAATTTTTTGAAAGCTTAAGAATGAAATGGAAACAAATTCAGGAGGCACATAGAACTCCAAATATACAAAATCACAACAGACCCACTCCAAGGCATGTTATTATGAAAATGCCTAACAGACAAGGACAGAACCTTAAAAGAGGCAAGACAGAAACAAAAAATCACAAAGGAAATCAGTTTGGATCAAGAGTGACATCTCAACACAATCCCAAAAAGCAAGAAGGGATTGGAATAATATACCAAGCTTTAAAGGAAAAGGGATGCGAACCAAGAATACAATATCCAGAAAAATTAAGCTTCAAATTTGAAGATGAAATAGAAATCTTCCACAAAAAATGAAAGCTAAAAGAATTCATAACTAGAAAGACTGCACTAAAAAAATATATATCAAGAAGAAATAGAAAACAAAAATGAAAACCAACATGAGACATTATACTAGAATAATAATCATTCAAAAGAGAATCAACACAAATTCAAATGCTAGAAATAAACTGGCAAGAAATAAAAATCATCTCTCAATGTTATTGAATGTAAATAATAACTCTTAAATCAAAAGACATAGGTTGGCAGATTGAATTAGAAAACAAAACCCAACAATATGCTGCCTTCAAGAGAGACACCTCACAGGCAAAGACAGACATAGGCTGAAGGTGAAGTGATGGGGAAATACATATCATGCACATGCTTATCACAAACAAGCTGGTGTTGCAACTCTCAGATAGGGTGGACTTCAGGTAAAAATCAGAGACAAGGAAGGCAATCTCATACTACTAAAGGATATCATATAGCAACAGGATGTAACCAACATAAACGTATGCCACAAACAATGGAACACTGATATACATAAAACAAACCTTTCTCAGATTCAACAACCAAACTGAACATAATACAGTTATTCTGGGGAAATTTAACACACCTCTTTCATCACTTGACAGATCACCTAAAGAAAAACTAGAGAGACTACAGAATTAAACCATACAGTTAATAGTTTGGACCTAATTGACATTTTTAGAATATTTCACCCATCAATATCTCAACATACTTTTTTTTTTCAGCAGTACATGGAACATTCTCCACACTTGATCTTAGCCATAGGGCTGAGAAACTGGAACATTCTCTAAAATAGATCATATTCTAGGGCACAAAGCAAATCTTAGTAAGTAGAAAAAAATAGAGATAATACCCTACATCCTATCAGAACATTATGGAATGAAACTGGAAATTAATGATAAGAGAAAAAGGTAGAGTCCACTCTAAAATCTGGAGATTAACACTCATGAATAGTGAATGGATAATACAAGAAATCAGGAGAGAAATTAAAAAATACCTGGAGATAAATGAAAATAATGATACATCAATGTCAAAATATATGGGACAGTATGAAGGCAGTTCTAGGAGGAAAGTTCACAGCATTAAGCCCATTCATTAAAAGATAGAAAGAAGCAAAATCAGTAAACTAAGGCTTCATCTCAAGGTCCTAGAGAGAACAAACCAACTCCAAAATCAGTAGAAGACAAGAAAATTAAAATCAGATGTGAAATCAATGAACTTGAAATCAAGAGAACACAAAACATCAATGAAACAAAAAGTTGGTTTTTAAAAAGGATAAAATTGATAAACCATTGGCCACACTAAAGAAAAGAAACAGAGAAGTTTTATAGTAATAAAATCTGGAATGAAAAAGGAAACATCACAACAGACACTTCTGAAATCCAAAGGATCATCAGAAACTATTTTGAAAATCTATACTCCCATAGGCTAGAAAACCTTGAAGATATGAATTCCTAGACAAATACAAACCACCTAAATTGAATCAGGAGGAAATAAAGTTAAACAGACCAATTTCTAATAATGAAATAGAAGCAGCTATCAATGGCCTTCCAACCGAGAAAAGCCTAGGACCAGGTGAATTCTCAGCCGAGTTCTACAAGACCAATATGCTTGATGAACACAGATACAAAAATTCTTAAACTGCACACAAAAATAAATTAAAAAGATAGTACACCATGACCAAGAAGGATTCATCCCAGGGATGCAAGATTGGCTTAATATTTGGATGTCAATAAATGTAATTCACCACATATATAGACTTAAAAGCAAGAATCAAATGATTATTTCAATAGATACAAAAAAAGAGTATTTGATAAGGTTTAATGCCCACTCATGCTTAAAACACTAGAAAAGATAGGAATAGAAGGAACTTAACAAAGTAAAAGCCATTTATGACAAACCCAAGGCCAACATTATTCTAAATGGAGAAAAATTGAAATAATTTCCTCTAAAAACAGGAACTAGACAAGGATGTCCACATTCACCACTGCTATTAAACATAGTCCTTGAAACTCTGGCCAGAGCAATTAGGCAAGAGAAGGAAATTAAAGGGATACAAATAGGCAAAGAAGAGCTCAAACTATTACTGTTTGCTGATGACAAGATTATATATTTAAAAGATCCAAAAAACTCCACCAGAAATAATCTAGAACTCATAAGTGAATTCAGCAAGATAGCAGGTTACAAAATCAGCATTCACAAATCAATTGCATTCCTGTATTCCAATGATGAAGTTACTCAGAAAGAAGTTAGGGAGATTATTCCATTCACAATACCTTCAAAAAATTAAAATACTTGGGAATCAATCTAAAAAAAAAGAGATGGACATCTACACTGAAAACTACAGAACACAAAAGAAATTGAAGACCTTAGAAAATAGAAGACGTCCCATGTTCTTGGATAGGGAAAATTATATCAAAATAGCGATGTTACCAAAATCACTGTACAGATTCACTTCAATACCCATGAAAATTCCAATGATGTTCTTTACTGAGTTAGAAAAATCAGTCATGAAATTCATTTGGAAAAATAAAAGAGTCCCAGAATAGCCAAAGCAATCGTTGGCAAGAAAAGTGAAGCTGTAAGAATCAAAATATCAGACTACAAATTATACTACAGAGCTATAGTAACAAAAAGAGCATGGCACCAAAACAGACATGAAGACGAATGGGATAGAAAACACAGAAACAAACTGGCACAAATGCAGTTTCCTCACACTTCACAAAGGAGCCAAAAACAGCTGGAGAAAAGATAGTCTAACAAATGATGCTAGGAAAACTGGAAATTCACATGTAGTAAAATGAATCTCAATCTGTATCTCTCACCCTGCATAAAACTCAATTCAAAGTGGAACAAAACCTAGGAATTAGAACAGAAACTCTTTGCTTACTAGAAGAAAAGGTAGGCCCAACACTTCTACATGTTGGCCGAGGAACTGACCTCGTAAACAAACCTCACGGTGCAAGAAGTAAAAGGCAAAATCAACAAACGGATGGCATCAAATTCAAAAGCTTCCTCACAGCAGGGGCAACAATTAAGAACATGAAGAGAAAACCTACAAAATGGGGGAAAAGCCTTTGCCTCCTGCACCTCAAACAGGGCATTAATATCCAGGATATATAAAGAACTTAAAAAACACCAAAAAAAAAAAACCCCAAATAACCCAATCAATATATACAAATGGTCAGCAAATACATGGAGAAAATGCTCAACATCTCTAGCAATTAGAGAAATGCAAATCAAAACTACACTGAGCTTTCACCTCACTTCAGTTAGAATGGCAATGACCAAGAACATGAACAATAAATGTCAGGGGTGTGGGGAGAGGGTGCACTGACACACTGTCGGTGAGACTGAATACTGGTGCAACCGCTCTGGAAAGCACTCGGGAGATTCCTCAGAGAACTAGGAATGGACCCACCACTTGACTCACTAGCCCAATCCTTGGCACATATCCAAAGGATCTTAAAGTAGCATCCTACCATGATGCAGCCACATCAACATTCACAGCACAACTCACAGTAGCTATGGAACTGACCATGGTGCCCTTCAACTGATGAATGGATAAACAAAATGTAACAAATATGCACAATGCAGTATTACTCAGCCACAAGGATGAATGACATGTCATTTTCTGGCAAATGGATGAAACTGGAGGATATCTAAATGAAATAAGCCAGTCTCAAAAAAATAAATAAATGTTGAATGTTCCCTCCAATATGTGGAAGCTAACCTAAGGAAAAGAACAGAGGAATAGTCAAAGGGGTTGGAAATGGAGGAAGAAGGAATGAAATAGGGCAAGCTGATGGAAGGAATGAATCAGACTTAACTTGCTCATGTCCATAAATGAACATTTCATAATGAATCTCATCAATATATGTCAGAGTTACTAAAAAAAAGCTATTTGATAAATAAGATAAGGAACAACAGAGGGATGAGAAAGGACTGAGTGGAGAGAGGATGCTGGGGACTAAAGTAGAATAAATTACACTGTATGCTTTTATAAAAAGGTCAATTTTTCCAAAATTTTAATCCAATTACACCTATGCTACTCCATTTCGTTAGATTGAACTGTTTTTAAGTGAGCTAATTCACTTAAGCTGAATGGTGTATCCTCTCTTTTTTGGTACAAGGTATTGAACACAGAGGCACTTTATCACCAATCCACTGAGCCACATCCCCAACCCTTTTTTTTATTTTCAGACATGGTCTTGATAATTTGCTTAGGGCCTAAGTTGCTGATGCTTACATTGAAATTGCTATCTTCCTTCCTCAGACTACTGAGCCCAAGGGATTATAGGCCTGAGTCACCCTACCCAGTTTTCCCATATTATTTTATTTTTTCTTCTCATCAAAGGCTGTCACTTTCACTGAATTACAGTGAGGGAGGAAGAGAAGGAATAGACAATTATAGGACAATGAAATTGATCACATAATATGTGCAAGTGCCGGTATACCACAATGAAATACAACATTCTTTATAATTAATAAGTACAAATTAAAAAGTGAGATTCAGCTAAATCCATTTAAGCCATTCAGTCAACTCCTTAATTCTGGACTTTACTTTGATACATATATTTGTTCTTGGTTTTGGTTTGGTTTTCATCCACAGTTCCAGTCTCATTACTCCTGTTGCCTTGTTTTCTCCAAAGTGGCTGGGATAATCAATAGAGAAGCACTTTAGGCCTCAGAAAGCAGATTCTCTCGCTGGGGAAATACTCCTGCTTCCTATTTACCTGCTCATTTTTCTACTCAATGAGGGCCTTAGAAACTACAATCCTTTTCCTGAAGGTGGGTTACAAAAACTAAGAACTTATTCTAATCTTTATTCTGTTGTGGAGCTAGCCACAGAAAAATTATCTGATGACTAGAATTCCTTTTCAGAAGGGGTCCTGGCCAGAGAGGACAGAAAGCTGCACAGATACCAAGAGTGATCTGAGCAGACAGGCCTCGCTGTGCCCCCACGTGGTCTGTTAGCATTGGGTCATGGCCTTTGTGATCAATCACATTGTGGCACAGTTTCCCAACCTTTATGAACATGCAGAAGAATCTCCATAGAAACTCAGTGAACAGCTGAGAACATGAAGGCTCACAGGAAGACAAATGAGAACTCGTCGGAACCAGAGGTATCTCTTCTTAAATGCATCCTTCAAAACTTTCCTTTATGATCAACCAGTAAATATAGGTATAGTACTTCCATGAAATCTTTGTACCACACAGTCAGACCTGAGGTAGGGATCCAGCAAACCCCATTGGTAGCAGGTCAGAAGTTTTGGAGTCCAAACATGAAACTGGGTTTGAAGTGAGAGTGGTATGAGGACTGAACCCCACCCTGCAAGATCTAAATCTATTTCCGGGTGGCCAGTGTCAGAGTCGAATGGGATTAGAGGATACTCTGCTGTTGTCTTCTGCAGAATTGCTTGCTGCTTGGAGAAAGAGCCTGCCTGAACTTTTGAGGTTACAGAAATCTTCATGTTGACACTTTATTTTTCTTGGCAGAGGGACTTGTTAACATTTTGCATGGTCAGGATACTTCAGCTGACCATATGTCGCTGGGCAGGCAACGTCTCTCACCCTGACATGCAAGAGTTTGCTGAATCCCTTTTACATTTTTTTCATCTCTTTCTTGCATGCCTCTGTTGGGTTAACAATTGTTTGAATAAGCAGTCAATTGTTTACTTTAAACTAGTTGTTAATTCAGTAAATAGCCAATCTGATACAAGTTTATGCAATGAGAATTATTTAGTACTTATAGTAAAAGTATTTCTTCTATTTATAAATTAATTAGTCCAGTAAAATGTTAATGATTGGAATTGAAGTATTAGTATTATTTAGTCGAATGCTGTTTCTTGAATGTGTGAGGACCTGTAGATCAAACCCAGGTCCTCACTCATGCTAGGCCATTGCTCTACCCCTGAGCCTTAACCCAGACTTTCAATGCTTTTTAATTGGTGGTATCTTCTCAGCCAAATCTGAAATAACACATTAAGTCCTGAGTTTTCAATTCTGTGGCTATTTCAATGAAATTGATAAAAGTACATTAAAATAGGTTTGATATAATGATCTAGGAATAATATATCTTTTATATGTACTGTGTATATATATATGAGTATATATGTATAAATATATATTCCCATACATATGGAATTATATATGTTTTCAAAATCCTTAATCATTTACCTATTACTTTTTTCAAAGAAGAGAACTCTAAAAATACAATATTTATTTCAACATGACTATTAGTGTATTATATTGTTACTCAATTTAAGGCTTTTATAGGTATCCTGTATATAAGATGTTGGAACATAATTTAATTTTATACTCTACATATAAGGTTGTTTCCTGATTCTAAAGCGATGTCCCTCTTTAACTTTAAAATTACTTTAAGATAAAATTTTATTTAAACAAATTTAAAAATGAATTGAAATTCTATTCTAGATAACTAACTGTTATGGCTCAGTTGGCATTTTAATATTTAGCCACATTGATGATTCCATGACTTGCTCAACTGGTTGTTAATGAATTAACAAATTGAATAAGGGGTTAACTTTACTTTTTTATACCCAAAATGTTTTCATGTTTGCTTTTGGTTTGTTCTTTTTCTTCTCTGTAGTGCCGGAAAAAAACTGCATCTCATTCTTTTTATCAGAAGCAATTCTTTTGGTTTTAATAATAGAATTAATGAGTTGTGTTTATTTTTAGACTAGGTTGGGTTGTCAGTTATTAGGAAATCTGTGTGTGAGCCAGTTGTTTTAGGTGAAGCCATGCCTGGAATTAATCTAAGAACACTGTTCAGTGTGCTCTCCTTCTACAGTTTCTCTCTCCTGTGCAAATCTATGTTTATGATACTAAAATATTTTAGGGGAGTGACAGGTGGTATGTGTGCCATGAAACCCTGTTCCAATAAGCTCTTGATTTTTTTTTATTATTGACTCCTCCATTTACAGTTAACTTTATCACAAAAACTCTTACATTAGCTTCTTTATTTTTATGAATTCGAGCATCATATCCTCACTTTCGATATGATCAACTAATACATCTATTATGAAAAAAATTTTCATTTCACTGTTTAGAGTTTTCAAAACTAAAATTCAACATTGTTTTTCACTTTAATAATTTTCATTATTAATGTATTAGTCTGTTTAGCTACTGCCACTGTATTTCATTTAATTATTTAAACATGATTCTTTTATACATATTCTAAGACGTTCTTTGACACCTAAGTCCAATGTCTGAGTGTCCTCAAATAGTGGCAATTGACTTATTTTGCTTTCCAGTGTATGTGTAAACTGTTTTCATAATAACTGCCCATCAAAGGTAATACATTGCAGCAACACTGGGCTCTGGCCTACTATCCTTGAAGGTAGTTGAGCTTGTTGATTTTCTTACTGTCTTGCCTAGAATGATTCATGCTTAAGTCTGATCCATACAAATGTGCCAAACTGATCGCTTTTATTTATTTGTCTATATCTCCTTATTTCTGCCTACTTTTCTAGTTGTCAATTAACTAGATTTTGTTTTCCAGTTTGCATTTCAAGTCTACAAAAATACAATTCATTTTTTCTATGTTGACCTTATATCTTACAACCATAATGCTTTTCCTTTTTCAGATATAGTGATTACCATTTAAAATACACATCTTAGCTATTTTTAATATGCCAACTAGCCATCAGCTAATAGAGACTATTTCCGTTTTCATTTCCACTCTTGAACACTCTCCTATACTGCCCCATGCTTTTTTTTAATTCCCTTATTTTGCTGAAATTTTCTTATCATATGGAAAAGCAGTCAAAATTATAGCACGGATTTTGTTAATTGTAGATGTTCTAAGAAAAATTTGATCAGATCTACTCTGATTCTTTTTCTTTCAATTCTTATGATGCTTCTATCACAAATAGGTGTCAGTAAATATTGTCATATGATTTTCTCTTTATTAATATAGTGGTGAGTTATATTTTTAATTATTGTATATAGATGCAAGCTTTTATTTCTGGAATAATTTCTACATGATAATGCTCTTTTCTAATACCGCTCTGATTTGCACACACTGTCAATAAATGATTCAGGTTTTTTATATAAGTTTTCATTAATAGCTTAAAATGTTTCAATCCTTTTCTAGTCCTACTTTCATATTTATATAATGTGGGTAACATGTCAGGAACTGTTATAAGTATTCTGTATGTCACAAGTCATTTGATAATTACAATCAACATGATATTTTTCTCTTTTTATGAATGAGATAATTCCAGAGATAGAATAGATGAAATTTTACAAGATTGCTAAACTATTATGCTAAGAATTCTAACACAACACAATTGTCTACTACTTGGCTCTTAGTTCATTTTTAAAATTGTTTGTTTGTTTGATTTTAGAGATGCAGAGAGCGAGATAAAGAGAGATTCAATTTTATTTATTTTTTCATCTAGTCTTTGTTTCTCCAACACTTAGTTGTGTATGTGGTGTTGGGATTTAAACCTGGATCCTTGCACATGCCTGGAAATGCCTCAATCTTTGAGTCAAAGCTCTTGCCCTGGCTTTTAGTTCTTTGGTTTTTCAAATTTATTTATTTATTTTTTATTGGTTCAGCATCATCTTACACAATGAAGGGATTTTTGGTTCACATTCATACATGCATATGTATTGAGAGAGTTGCTTAAGCCTGATCCTTGTTCCAGGATCTCCCTGTATTCCCCCACTACCTGATCTCATGACTCCTCTGTAGTTCTCCCATGTTACAGATATAAACGACAGCACACATGTAGTCTAAACCTTGAAATTACTAGATTTATATGCCTGCCTGGGTGCATTTGGGGTTCTCATGGGTGTCAACTGACAGTGTTGAACATTCCCCCTTTTGTTCCTCCTCCATCTCCCTCCCTTTATCCACCCCCCACCAATCCCTTTCATAGTTATTGTTCCCACAGCTTTGTGTAACTACAAATTGGGTGGGTCTATTAAATAAACTTGACAAACTTTCTTCCTGTCTTAGGTTTTACTCTAGCTTCCACATATGAGAGAAAACATTCCATCCTTAAGTTTCTGGGTTTGGCTTGTTTCACTCA
Source organism: Aplodontia rufa (assembly GCA_004027875.1). Lineage (NCBI taxonomy): Eukaryota > Metazoa > Chordata > Mammalia > Rodentia > Aplodontiidae > Aplodontia > Aplodontia rufa. The sequence continues at coordinate 201,422 of PVKS010000204.1, read as the reverse complement.
GCATAATTTTTTTTCATTTCTATTTACCTGCAAAAGCCACATTTATAGCAGCTGAATTTACAATAGTGAAATTTTCCTAGATGCCCTTCACTGGATGAATGGATCCAAAAACTGTGGATCCACACATACACACACACAAACACACACACACACATATACACACACACAATGGGGTTCAATGCAGCTTTTAGAAAGAATGATATTGTGTCTCTTAGTTCTTAACAAGAAAATATAACAGTAATTTCTTCCTCAATTTTTTGAAAGGGAATCACCAAAAATTAATTACTTTTGTGAATATATTTAAATTAATAAATGTGTATGTAATACTATACATATTGTATAATGCTATAAAAAGCATGAAGCAATTTGTATATGATGACCAGAAAAGAAGTTCAATTTAAATTTCATATGAATAAAACTATCCACAGGTAAGTTTATATACTGTGTTTCCATTAAGTATGAAAACTCCACTTAAGAGACTTATAAAGATTGAGGGACTGAGGCTCTAGATACTTACTGTTCAATGGTTCTAGTTCAGGCTTTACCAACTATAGTTGAAGATGATGGTCAACTTGGTGGCTTAAAAAATACCAATGACTGGAGGCTGAGGCAGGAGGATGGCACATCAAATAAAAGTCAGCATCTTAGTAACACCCAGTGTCAAAATAAAAACTAAAAAGGACTGGGAAAGAAGCTCAGTGGTAAAGCTCCCCTGAGTTCAATCTCCAGTACTAACAACATTGAGTGAAAATGACTGGGAACTAATGTGGAAAATCAAAAGAAAATCACAGTTTCGAGAAGGAACATCAACATTAATGGCTTCATAAAACTCTCCAGGTGATGATCATATTTACCTAGGTTTTCAGAACTTCTATCTGAATTTGTATAATATTTTTCCTGGAACTTCACTTTTCTTTCCTTCTCTCTGTTCAAGAAGGTTTAAAAATATTTCACATTTTATCTATTTGGAAATATACAAATATACATATAATTTTCTCCCTTCCTTGCTAGTTTCTGACATGTTTATCCCCTTACTTTTTGATGTAGGCATAGCTTTGATACTGTTTGTATCAGCCATGTTCCTGGTCATTACCAGGACGCAAGACTCTAGTGACTGACTCTTCTTTCATTATGCAGAGATCTTAAAAACAGACTCATCAACACAGTGGAAGTTGACAACGAAAAAGAGTAAGCAAGACAGCTGCTGTGTCCTTTTGCATGTTTCTTCTTCAGGAAGGTAATATGGGGTGTAAGCTGTGCTGGCTGTACATGCAAATTGCTGTCAGCACTTCTCTAGGTCAAGTCCTTCTAACGATAACTGCTTCTATGTCTCTGAAGGATAAACAAAACACTCAAAAATGGGTTTACTCCTCAATGCAACTCAAAAGATTGTAATCTTAAGAATTTTTCCATACGTGTTGGTTAACATGCTTATTTCTTGTTGATGTTATGGGTGTAGTAACAAAGGATATGCTCTTTCTTAACAAAGAGTGAAGGAATAAAGAAACTCGGGGGTTGTGACTCTTCTTTCTCAAGTGGGAGGGTGCAGGAAATGGACCCTCATTCCAATTCAGTTCATTGAAATTTGATGGAGCTGTGTAATTTTCAGAAAGTTTCTCTACATGGGGCTGGAGCGGTGGCCCAGCGGTTTCGGCGCTTGCCTGGCAAGCACGAGGACCTGGGTTCAAACCCCAGCACCACGTACACAACTAAGTGTTGGAGCAACCAAGGCCATGTGAAAAACTAAATAAAGTTGTTTCTCTCTTTCTCTGACTCTCTCACTGTCCCTCTCTCTTTAAAAAAAACAAAAAAGAAAGTTTCTCTACAGCATTCTTCCAAGGCAACTGAAGAGGTTCAATGGCTGCCTTCTCACTGAAGACAAACGCAGTTTTTTTCATCATGTTGGCATTTTATTTTGGTGAGTGCATCTTTTGATTTTGTGTAGAGCATTTCTCACATCCTAGAAAATGCAGGTAAGATGTGCTGTCACCTAGGAATTGACTGTTTGTTTCGTTTAGTTTCCTTGAACTGATAAACTAAATAGAAAAGCCCCTTTCAAATTACATTGGTGGATTTTCTCCCTATATTATAAAAAAAATGAGGAATCACGTAGTGGGTGTAAATGGCCTCTGAACTGTGGAGCATGGACATTTATCTCATTTCCCCTCCAGCTAAATTCTATCCCTGATTTGGAAGTTCATATTCTCCACTGCAAATTTGTCCCAATAATCTCAACGATTTCATTTCTAAGAGTTTCGCTTATCAATTCTAACATCAAAGCATTCCATTAAGTCAGTCCTCATGGATAAATCTGAAGACAATTAGTCTACCTTAGAGCTCCTGATCGCCTACTGCTTTCATTGAGGCGATTAATGTTGGCTTTGGGAAACACATGGAACATACAGCCAGCAGCCTGAACTTCTGCTGAGTTCCCTGTAGTTTTGAGTGACGCTTATATCAGTCATTATCTTTCTTCAGTTCCAGTTCCCTCATGTATAGAATGTAGATAACAAAGAAAATGATATGTTCAAGAAAGGGTGTGGTGGTTTTACAGAATCTAATATATTGGAGACAGAGTTAGACATTCTGTACAGATCAGGATTAATTACAGTTTTGCAATCTGACTTTCCTGTGCATGTCAGTGCCTTGGAAAGCTCACTTTGGGGCTCTGGTTTCCTCATTGAAGGCCTGGCATCCATTTCCTCTCACAATACATGGGACCTTATCAAAGGAGATAACAGCGATTCAATCTTTATTTCTTTGCAGACTCTGCATTGTCTCAGGAGTCTGATGATGAGATAGAGGTAAGTTACTTCTAATTTGTAAGGAGGTTGAAGATATTTAATGTTAAAAACTTGAATATTAATAGCTATCTGGTAAAATGCTCATGACAAAAAAATATGAATTATTACAAAGTGAATCTGAGTTATCACCTCACTGTTGGAGAAAATACCTGAACTCCAGCATTCCAGAAACGTTCTCACTCATGCAGAAAGTTGTCCTTAGGGGCTGGAGCGGTGGCTCGGTGGTTACGGCTTTTGCCCGGGTTCAAACCCCAGCAACCCACATACACAACTAAGTGTCAGAGCAATGAAAGCCATGTGAAAAACTCAATAAAAATCGATTCTCTCAAAGTCCTCTTTATTTACCAGCTGTATAGAACTTCATCAGGCTATAGTAAAAGAGTTAATTCAATCTTTTGCATTTCAGCATTTAAATTGTTTCAACATTAATTATTTATTTTTAGGATAAACTTTTAAATAAGGAAATGTTGGGAGAACATGTAAAAATATATGTGATGTTGTTAGATATTAATGTGAATTTTACAACATGGGAAACAAGAATCTTTCATGAGTCCTCCTCTTTTGAAATCCCACTGACATTGATAAGGGTGTCTTGGTTCCCCTTAGCTTTGTCAGCAGGCTATGCTGTCCAAGATATTCTGTAGATCTTATGAGAATAAAGATTTTATTTTTATTTTTCTAGTTATGAATGGAATTGGATATCATTTCATGTATTCCAGAGCCACTTTTCCATGTTCTATGGGAATTTTTTGCTTATGTATTTTGTTATTCATTAATCCTGTGATATGATTTTTCAACATTATTTTTATGACTTTAAATAGCATCATTACTTTATTATGGAAAATATTGCCAATGTCTTATAAGTTGATTATGGGGCTTGTTTGCCATGTGAATATTTTTATATGGTTAAATTTGGATACACAGTCAGATTTAGAAAACTTTTTAAACCATCTGATTTTAGAGGACTTCATCCTTGTTGGTGTCTGGTGTTTGTTTTTTCACTTTTTACTTAACTCTGTTCTTCAACGTGTCCTTTTTCTTTCCAAATGGAAAATAGGTTTTCCCAGAATCATTTCTTGAAAAGTCCATCTTTGCCCTGGGTCTATTCATGCACCTTCTCCTCTCCTATTTTTGTGCCCATTATTTGACTTATAGCAAGCACATTTTAAATTCTGGAACTCTAAATCATATTCAACAACTTTTAGAGCAAATTCACCCAGGCTACAGATTTTGCTTTTCAGTATTTTCTGATTATTACATGTCTATTTTTCCCTGTAAACTTAGATGTCAGTTTACACTATGTTGAAGATGTTCAGTCATCTTATCTGAAGGAGATGTCTTTCCAATATCCCAAGAATACTTGTGTTGTACAGCCCTGATCATTAATTATCATATGAGATTTACACACTGGCCACTAAGTGTTTTCCTAGCCATTTTATCTTCTCTGTGTTAAAGAGGTTTATTTACTATTAATTTTACCTTCCAAATGACTATTTTTAATAAATAAAAAGGCAATTAACTGTTTTCTCTCAATTGTGGATGCTAGAATATAAGCAGAATCAGTACATTAGATGGCTAACCTAACAATTACCTCAAAGTGTACGAATTCTTACATGATCATGGGGAACTGTTCACTTTACTTAAGGTTCCTGGGGGATGTAGGGAGGGTGGTAGAGATGGGGGAAGGGAATAGGAAGGACATCAAGGTGACCAGAGGGAGGTAGTATGGGGGAACCTAACCTGAGGGGAACCACTGACTTCTACAAGAAATCCAATTAACTTGGGTCTTAAGTAAAGTGAAACATGGAAACATGGGGAACCCAAAGGGGGGGAACCATGGTCTGGCACCAATATTGGCTTGTTCTGTCATTACAACTTTTGTTCTTGATTGTTTGATGATGAACCCCTCCTAGTTGTAAGACCATGTTTGTTGAAAAAAAAATTTTTAAAAAAGGCAATTAAGTTCTATGTACTAATTTTATATCCTCATAATGGACTATATTCTCTTATATGTTTTAATTGCAATTATTTTCTTTTATTCCTGTTTCACTGTCTTTTGCAAGTACATGCAATGAGCAACTTTACTTTTAAATTTCTATTTATTATGTCCTGTATTGAATTCTGAAATACAGTACTAAATAATATTAGAGATACTGAAACTTTTGCACTTTTTGGTATTTTATTTTTTTCTTTTTTAGCAAAAATGCCTCTGATAATTCCTGATTTAATGATGCATGGGTGTATACATTAGGGTATTATCCATACAGTTTTGGATTCTTAAGTATTTTTATGAGGCAATTTTGTTGAATTTATCAGATACTTTTACAGTGTTTATAGAGATAAGCATAATGTATTTTCTCCTTAGGATTATTAATATTGTATTATATGAATGCTTGCTAAAACTGAATGGATGATTTACAGGAATAAATCCCACTTGGTCATTGCTTTCTTCAAAACTTTGTGTTTCATCCTGTTTACCAATATTTTATTCAATAACACGTGATAATCTGAAAATTTATTATGTATTGTTTTAATCAAACTTAGGTATCTATATGGATTTTGCTTCATTAATATGTGAATTTTCCTTAACTTTTATATTCACTAAAAAAGTATGTATGGTATAGTGACTATGTAATTTTGAAAGTTGAACTCTGTTTTGAAATCCTTTGGGCTGCTCATATTTAATATGTGATTTTGTCTCAGTAAATGCTTACACTTTTTAAGTGGAAACTGGTCATTTAAGTCATCTAAGTTTAATGGGGTTCATTCAGAACAAACTGTGCTGTGTACAAACATCCATTTCTTATGCACTTTCAGGTTTCTTTGCATTGAAGAGTATAGTATGTTCTTCACATTATTTTAATATATTATAGTGCAATAAGTTTTCCTTCTTATTTTACACTGCTTTGTCGTAACATTCATGTATTAATTAATTTAGCATGCTTATTTTTTCAAATAAACTAATATTAATTTATTATTTATTCAATCCACTGTACTCATTTATGGTTCTTCATTTTTCTAATAACCTCTTTGTGGGTTTTGATTTTGGCCATTTGTTTATTTCTAAATTTTTCACTGGAGGGGGCATGTAGCGGTGGCTCAGTGGTTAAGGCACTTACTTGCCTGGCAAGCACAAGGACATGAGTTCAAACTCCAGCACCATGTACACAAGGAAGTGTTGGAGCAACTGAGGCCACAAGAAAAACTAAATAAAATTAATTCTGTCTCTCTCACTGTCCTTCTCTCTTTAAAAAAAAATAACATTTTTTTCCATTGGAAATTTATTTTATTTTTTATTTTTGTTGATATTTAAAAGGATGTAAAACTATCTGTTTTCATTGCTGTTTTATTGCATTACATGGACTTTTAATGAGGCTTCTAATCATTTTAATTATGCTTTTTTAATTTTTTTATTCATTAAATATAATCTTACAATTAGGAGGGAATAATTATCAAACATTAAGAACAAATCTATAATGACATAGCAAGCCAAGGCTGATGCCATTCCACAGTTTCCCCCCTTGGGTTCCCCATGGCTCCATGTTTCCCCCTATTAAACCCTCATGTTAATTAGACTTCTCATGGAAGTGGAAGGTTCCCCTCTAAGTTGATTCCTCCATACTCCCTCCCTCTGGTCTCCTTGATATCCTTCCTATTCCCATCCCCCTCCTTGCCCCCCTCCTTAAGTCCCCCAGCATCCTAGGCAACGTTCCCCCTGCTTGTGTAAAATTTCATACATGTTGAGTTTATTATTAATTTGGCCATCTATCATACTATTTCCAATTGTATTCTAGCTTCCACAAATGAGAGAGAACATTCAGCCCTTGAGTCTCTGAGTTTGGGATATTTCACGTAGCATAATTTTTTCCATCTCCATCCGTTTGGCTGTAAATGCTATAATACCCTTTTCTCTAACAGCTGAGTAGTATTCCATTGTATCTATGTACCAAAGTTTTTGAATCCACTTGTCAAGTGAGGGGCATCTGGATTGGTTCCATAATTTAGCTATAGTAAATTGAGCTGCTATAAACATTGATGAAACTGTATCTCTATAATATGCCAATTCTAGCTCTTTTGGGAAAATATCCAGGAGTGGGATAGCTGGGTCATAAGGTGCTTCCAAGCCCTAATATTTTGAGGAGTCTCCACACTGCTTTCCAGAGTAGCTGTACCAGTTTGACGTCCCACCAGCATTATGACAGTGTTCCTCTTTTCCCACAGCCCTTCCAGCATGTGTCATTATTCGTATTCTTCATTTTTGCCACTTTGACTGGAGTGAGGTGGAATCTCAGTGAAGTTTTGATTTGCATTTCTCTTATTGCTAGTGATGTAGAACATTTTCTCATATGTTTATGGGTTTTTTGTATTTCCTCCATTGAGAAGTTTCTTTTTCGTTCCATAGCCCATTTTTGATTGGATTATTTGTGGTGTCGGTGTTCAGTTTTTTGAGTTATTTGTATATTCTGGATTTTAGCCCCCTGTCCAAGGTGTAGCAGGCAAAGATTTTCTCCCATTCTGTAGGTACTCTCTTGACGCTCTTGACTAAATCTTTAGCTCTGCAAAAACTTTTTAGTTTAATGTATCCATTCATTTATTCTTGACTTTAATTATTGTGCCATGGGAGTCTTGTTAAGGAAGACGGAGTCTACTGCTATGTCATGTAGTGTTGATCCTACTTCTTTTTCAAGCACAATTGTAAAGTTACTAGTTTAATATCCAGATCTTAAAACCATTTTTGATTTAATTTTTCTGCAGGGTGAAAAGTGAGGATCCAATTTCAGTTGTCTACGTATGGCTGTCCAATTTGTCCAATACCATTTGTTGAACAGGCTATCCTTCTTCCACACTATGCTTTTGCCCCCTTTATCAAATATCAGATAGTTAAAGGTATGGGGGTTTGCCTGAGAATCTTCTACTACATCCCATTGGTCTTCAATTCTGTTTGATACCAATATCATCTGTTTTTGTTACTATAGACCTATAGAATAATTTTGTGTCAGAAATTGAGATATCACCTTCATCATCCTTCTTGCTGAGCAATGGTTTGGCTATTCTGGGTCTTCTGTTATTCCACACAAATTTGAGAATTGCTTTTTCTATATCCGTGAAGAATGACATGGGTACCTTGATGGGGATTGCATTAAATCTGTATAGGGCTTTGGGCAGAATGGCCATTTATAGGAAGACTCTAACTTTATTTTTTATCTTTTCCTTTCATGCAATAATGTTTTAAAACATTAATGTTTATTTCAGGGTGTGATGGATTTTTGGTTGTTTTGATTTTGTTATTAATGTCTTATTTTATTCAATCTTTATTAGAATATCATTTATTTTAGCTGAATGACTTTTCCTGATTATTTTTGTGATCTATTATAGATACATTTTTATGAATGCCCAACGTGTCCTTGAGAAGAAAATGTATGCCACATTATCAGAATATCTGATTTCACATATATCCATATCTATGATATGATATGTTTTAGTCTGTGTATTGTAACATCTTTGTTGTGCACTTACCTGTCTTGAACTGAGAGTGGAATGTCGTAGTCTTCTGTTATTATGACAAAAGATTTTTCAAAAGAGTGGAGTGTGACTGTTAATTAGGTGAAGGCTTTCTTCAAAAATGTGCCAGTAATGCTCAAAAATAATTTATTACCAAACTGTCTTTGATGCAAGATTAGTAAGAACAGAATACTCCTGAGTAGACAATGTGGGGGCAAAGATTATGACATAAAATAGTTTATCTATATCTGATATTCATTTGCCTATCTTTAATTTGACCTTTTAATTCACTTTGTCTTGGGTTTATGGTATATTACTATAGCCAAATTGAAAATCTGATTTTCTTAGTAAGTTGATTCCATTCTCAGTTTTTGACACAATTAAATTTGTTCTCAATAATTCTTCCTTAAAGTATATTGCTAAAATTACTGTTTGTTATGATTTTTATTGGTGTTTTTCTGTCCCAGTGATTTGTTTTCTTTTTCTGTTCTATAGAATATTATAAATTTAGAAAGATTTTTATTCATTACTCTTATTTTTATACCTTTTTAAATGTTTATGTTTCTCTTTTTCTCAATTACATTTCTTTTTTCAATTACATTTGTTTAATTCTCATTTGCTAATTTATAGATTTATTGTGGTTGTGGGTATAAACCACAGGAGCATCCTAACTCTGAACTACATCCTTTGCCACATAATATTAAATGTTAGCTTGAGAGGTGCTTAGGACACCCACAGTACCCCATGCCCTGACTATGGCCCCATCACCAAGCTGTCCAGGACTCTGTCCCAGTTCTGGCAAGCATATAAGACACCCTGAGAATCACACACTTGGACCCCTCCCTGCCACCAAGGGTGCCCAGGACTCAGGCACCAGCCCTGGAAGGTTTGAGGGACACCCTGAGGATCCCACACCTAAAAAATGCCCTGCCACCATGCAGTGACCAGACTTTGGCCCCAGCAGTAATGCTGGACATCTGAAGGACCCCAGGCTAGGACACTGCCCAGTCATTGCACATACCTGCTAGTCTAGAAATATTAGGCTTGTTCCTTTCACCAAGGATCCTAGGTCCCCAGGGGATGCATAGGCTAGCCTGTTTGGGCCTGCCCCACATCTCTAGGATCCCAAGACCTGGTGATGCACTCCTACCACTTAGCTTCAACAGCCCATTGGGCTGCCCAGCAAGCCCACCAGATTCCAAATCAGAGAACTGGAACCTGAATCCAATCCTTTGACCTGCAAGGAAGAAGCACCTGGAGACCTGCCTTGCTTCTACATAGGGAACCTCAATTCAAAGATACAAGAGAAGATTTTCAAAGATGAGGAATCAAAATAGAAAAGGTTCACCTCAAATCCACAATTCCCCTACCAAGAAGCCTGTGGACAGGGAGCAGGATGAAAACCTAGAACAAATTATCAATGATCTGATTACTAAAAGGAATAATGAACTAACAGAAGATTTAATGAAGGGACTAAATAAGAAAACTCAAGAGATGAAAAACTCTTTTATCAAAGAAATAGATATACTTAAAAAGGAAATAACAGCTAAAATCTGCAGTCAAACACATCAGAGAAATGATAGAAGAATTCAATAATCGACTAACTTCTATAGATGACAGAACCTCAACTCTTAAAGAAAGAACTTCTGACAATGAGGACAGACTGAGTAAGCTTGAGCATGTGGATGACAAAAAAGAGGAGAAAACTCATAGAACATAAGCAGAATTTTCAAAATATCTGGGATGAACTCAGAAGAAACAATCTAAGAGTAATTGGGATATATGATGAAATCAAAAAAATTTACCATTGCTAGGCTATGGAAACAACCCCGGTGTCCCTCACAGGAAGAATGGATCCAAAAACTGTGGTACATTTATACCATGGAATATTACACAGCAATTAGAAACAATGACATTGCAGCCTTCGAGGGTAAATGGATGGTTATGGAAGAGATCATGATGAGTAAAATCAGCTTAACCCAGAGATCTAAGGGTCG